>PVKP010009563.1:0-67806 GCA_004027715.1 Plecturocebus donacophilus
GGGGAGATAGCATTGGGAGAAATGCCAGATATAGGTGAAGGGGAGGAAGGCATCAAATTACACTGCCACATGTGTACCTATGCAACAATATTGTATGTTCTTCACATGTACCCCAAAACCTAAAATGCAATAAAAAATAAAATTAAAAAAAAAAAAGAAACAGAAAAATGAATTCCTGCCAGAGGTCAGGATCATACATCACATGGAGTCTTTAAAATCTTTGTCTATGATGATTTCAAATCTGCTATGGATCAGTGTCTGCCATATAATTCTTTTTTGTTGTGTATGAACATGTTTATTATAGAAATTTTGTTTCTATTTCAATATTTTCTATTTTAGATTGGTCATATTGGTAAGTGGGGATGTTACTTATGTCTTACTTTGTAATTCACCACATTCCAGGAGCCATATCTGGACGGGATAGCTATCATTCAGTCACTGAGCTGCATAAAGTAACTGTAGGTGACTCTGGGATTGTCACTTTTAGGTCAATTAATGGTGATTGCAGCATCGTTGTTTAGTTCTCAATTTCATATGGAAAATTTTCAATAATTCATCATTAAGCATAATTAACCTTATAGTTTTTCAAATAAATAGTCTCATTGAGAGTTAAAAACTACACTTATATTTCCAGTTTGTTAAAATTTCTTAAAGAAGTTAAATTTTATTTAATTTTTGTTTGTCTTCCATCTATTTCAATGATTAGATAATCTTCCCTACTCTGTTCTATTGAAGTGATGAAATGCATTCATTGATACTTGAAAACTATAATAATCTTACAATTCTGGAATGGTTCCAACTTGAAATGGTATAGTAAATTTTACCTGTTGGTAAATTTTATTTGCTGATTTTATGTTTAGGATTTCATTCTGTTTTTGAAGGAAACCAGCCTATTTATTTTTTTTCTTTTTATGATACGTCTGTAGGATTTGGTGCCAAGGTTATCCTTTTTTTTTTTTTTTTTTTTTTTTTTTTTTTTTTTTTTTTTTTTTTTTTTTTTTTTTTTTTTTTTTTTTTTTTTTTTTTTTTTTTTTTTTTTTTTATAAAATAAGTATTGTACTGCCCACTTTATTTCTTCTCCCTGGGAGATTTTTTGTTGGCTTGGTGTTTTGTCTTATTTTGATGTTTGAACTTCCAATATTTCTGTTAAAGCTGCATGATTCTGGAATTTTCTTTGTGGTAGGGATTTCAGTTAGAAGTTTGCTTTTTGGTAAATATGGGACTATGTTGCCTTCACATTTTGTGTACATATTAGTTAGGGTAGAAAAAGTTTTAAGAGCTTGTGCATTCCACCCACATTCCGAATGTATCATCATAGCTTTGTTATATAATGTACACTTTATTATTTATTTATATATTTATTTAGAGACAGAGTCTCACTCTCATCACCCAAGATGGAGTGCAGTGGCACAGTCTTCACTGCAGCCTTGACTTCCCAAGCTCAAGTGATTCTTTCACCCCAGATTTCTGAGTTACTGGGACTACAGGCACATGCCACAATGTCTGGTTAGTTTTTAGTAGAGACAGGGTCTCAACATGTTGCCCAGGCTGGTCTCAAACTTATGGGCTCAAGTAGCCACCCACCTCAGCCTTTCAAAGTGTGAGCCAGTGCATCCAGACTAATTTGTTTTTCAAAAGTAGGATCTTTATTGATAGTCTTTGTGTAATACTGATAATTATTATTTGTACCATCTCTCATGTGTCTTGATCTAGGTTATTGGGAGCTGATTGAATTTTTTCTTAGTTTTTATTTTGCCTTTAATGGCTCTCTCTATAGTTGTTTGATTTTATTTCACTAATTTCTGTTTTTAGTTTTATTATTTCATATCGTCAACAAAGTTGGGCTTAATTAGTTACTGTTTTGCTTTAATAGATGATTTGATCATCAATTTTTCAGTCTCCCTTTCTCATATGATCATTTAATGAAAAAAAAATTGTCCCCAAATACTTTTTCATGTATTTCACGGGTTTTACCATATATTAATTATATATTTCATCTTAAAATGTGTTCAAAATTTTTATAATTACTTCTAAGGTTTATAGGTTACTGAGATTTTTATTGTTTATTATCTACTTGCATAGAGATTGCTAAATTGGCTTTAAAAATTGATTTCTATCCATTTTGTTTTTATAGCATCCTTTTTAAAATGCTCTAATTGCATTTGAAATAAAACTACATATTCTCCAGGTGTTGAGTGCAATGTTATAAATGTGTCCATCTAGTCAAGTTAGGTAATCCCATTATTCAAATCTTCTGTCTTTGCTGATCTGTTTTTGTATGTTCTACCAATTACTGTAAGAGGTAAATTAAAATATCCCACTGTGATAACTGATTTGTTTTCTTCTTATTTCTATCATTTTTTGCCCTGACGGGAGTAGAACTGATGCATATGTAGGGCAGATTCATCTATTTATCATTATAATACAATATTTATATTTTATTTCTACCAATGCTATTTTCTTTAAATTATTTTTTATTTAGTAATAGTATAGCTACACCACCGTTTTGTAGTTAATTTTTTCACATATTTCTGTTTCCATTCATAGAATTTCAACTTGACATTTGAAGGATGTCACTTCTTTGATACATGCTTCATTTTCTTATCCAGGTAGTAATAATATTAGTTGAACCATTAAGTCACTTTGTATTTAATATAATTATTTCTCAATTTGGATTTGAATCTACTATTTTACTATGAATCATTCAGCCACTTTTTACTTAATATAATTATTTCTCAATTTCTGTATAAGTCTACTATCTTACTATTTGTTTTTATTTTTTCAAACTATTCTATATACTTTTTTCTCTCTTTCATCCTCTCCCTTTCATTTTGAAACAGTTGTTTATGGAATTATCCTCCCTGTCATATTGTAAAGTAATTATTCTTCAAATATTCTGTAGTTTTATTCTATAGAATATAACATGCAACCTTAAAATGTTACTATCTAAAACAAAGAAATACTTTTATTGTTTTTCATATAAAGCAAGGGCACTAGAAAACTTCAAATTTCATTTACATTGCTCCCCACATTATGCCCTACTGTTTTTATGTTGTTCAATTCTATTTATGCTGTATACCACATAAAACCACATAAAACATTACTACTGTAGTTTTATATAGTCACCATTTACTTACTTTTATCCACATATTTTTCTTTTGATGTCCAGTCAAGTATTTTTTGTTATGTGCTATGTCATTTTTCATTGAGTGCTAAGCACTGTTTGTAAAAAATTACATAGAAATAATTTTGGTTATCTCTAGCAAAGACTGAAGCCCAACTTTAATTAATATGAATTGCAGATAGAAATGTATATATATTTTTTGCCAAAACTAGCTGTCTGCCAGCAAAACAAATGTATTAAAGAGTGCATAAATTCTTTAAGGATAAATGTAATGTAATCATAACCTAAGACAATAGAAGTACACTCAAAGAAATTCCAGATATTACATTTTTGGCATTATCAGACACAAAGTTTAAAATAAGTATAAGTAATAAGTTCAAATAATACATGTAAAATGGAAATTTCTGCCAAAAACTAGAACTTTAAAAATAAACTGAAATTCTATAATTTTAAAAAATAATTCAAATCATGAAGTCAAAGGTAGGCTTAATAGCAAACTATGAAAAAAGGGACATATACTTAATATGCTTCTTCATATCCTGCTAGCAATGCATATCATATTTTATTGTCTCTCATTAACCAACTTATCTAATATTGAGAAAATGTAAAGTAAATTTTCCATGTTCTAATTGAGCCTCAAGAATGACAGAGTTCTACATTAGTTTCTGGCTGTAATTCATGTTGTGCTACCTTTGTATTCTATAATTCACGCATATTCAATACTACTGTGAGTTTCTCTAGTAGTCAGAAATACTGTATGTGTTTTGGAAATTCACAATGAGGAAATAATAGCACAAACATGAAAAGTCAAAAAGTTATGGTATCTTCGGTTCTCCATTTAAAAAGCAGATCCTGGTTTGTGATTGGTTTTTGGTTGACACTTTATGTCTGTCACAATACAGTAGATGTTAAAGTAACTTGAATTGCCAGTTATGAGCAGCTTGTTCTCCAATCTAGTCTATTCAGGTATAGAATTTTTTAAATATAGAAGTATTATACATGAAGCTGAGCTCAATGAATTGAAACACTTGAAGAAACTGCACAGACAGGTAACTCAGACTCTCAAGAAAATCCCTTCCATTGTTTTTTCATTTCTTTTTCAACTCACATCTCTGCCTTTATGTAGCTTTCCCAATGATCAGTTAGTGGAAGAAGAAATAGTTCAAAGTTTACTTAATGGCTTGATCTAGCCAGAGTGGTTGTTACTTTGGCCCAGAAAGCAAAATGAAGATAGATTACATTTTCAGATTACAACTCTGGGTGGTATACCTGATTGTTAATTTGTTGTAGAAAGAGGGATGCCTGTAGTAAGGATCTACATTGATTCTTGTGAAGTTTTCTCATGTGTTAGCCAGCTGTTCAGAACTAGGATAAAATAAAATAAAATCTGTTACTGTGTCTACAAGGGAGATTTATGTAGATTGACTCCTCTGAATGTTCCCAGAGTTAAATATATTTTTGTCCTATATAAAAACTACGAAAATATTTGTATTGCAAAAGCAAGCTACCAAAAATTAGATAAGAGTCTGGGCGTGGTGGCTGATCCCTGTAATCCCAGCACTTTGGGAAGCCGAGGTGGGTGGATCATGACTTCAGGAGACTGAGACCATCCTGGCTAACATGGTGAAACTCCCGTCTCTACTAACAATTCAAAAATTAGCTGGGCATGGTGGCATGTCCCTGTAATCCCAGCTACTTGGGAGACTGAGGCAAGAGAATTGCTTGAACCAGGGAGGGGGAGGTTGTAGTGAGCTGATATCAAGCCACTGCACTCCAGCCTGTGACTGAGCGAGACTCCCTCTCAAAAAAAGCAAAACAACAACAAAAAAAATTCAGCTGGGCACAGTGATATGTGCTATTCAGAAGCCTGAGGTAGGAATATTTCTTGATCAAGTCTGGGCAGTCTAGACTGCAATGAATAATAATCAGTGGGCCACTGCACTTCAGCCTGGGCAACAGAGAGAGACCCTGTCTCAAAATAAATATATTAATCAATTAATTTAAAAGTGAAATATATATATATATATTAGATGGGAATACAACCTGTAGCTAACAGTCAGTCTTTCTGCACAGTTTCCCAGTGCTTAACTATTGTTCACAAAAAACCAATGATCACAAGGATAAAAGGTATCTATTTAATCACTAGTATAGCTTTTTCCTCGGCAAAGCTGTTATAGCCTCTGTCACTGCTGAAGACTCAATCTGCACACAGCTGATTCTAATGCCGAATTCCTGATTATGACACCACTGCCTGAGGAAAGTGTCTCACCACAACAAAGTCAGGAAAAGGATGGCGATTAGGAGATTTACCTAAGCTCTTTTTTACTTGCTAAACCTTCCTGGTTAAGGCAAAACTGCGGCTGCCCAGTACATACTTGACCATCGTACTCGTTATTAGTTTCCTCCACGAATGAATCTTTGGGTCAGTCATCATGTTTGAAATTATGTTGAGCTGAATGCCTGACAAAAGAAAGGGAAACTTGTAAAACTATTAAGCAATGATAACCTTCTTTGGTCTACAGAAACTGCTGTGGACACAGGAACAGTGATGGTTTTGTGTTACTTTCTCCCCTCCCCCTAATACTTCTTCTCTAGTGAAAAATCAGTTGTGATGGCTAACATTTCAAGTTCATATGAGGAATGATGGCACATCGACAGCATCTTATGATAGTAGAATAGTCTTTGGGATGTGTGGTTTCTTGTTTGGACAAATTATTTTCAATTAGATAATAGATGAGACAGGTGCTGAGGACCAAAAGGAATGGAACGTGCGGGATATCTTTACTCTTTTTTCTCCATATCCACACTCCACCCTTCACCTTTCCTCTACTCGTTATGGTTGATGAATATGGCTCCTTGTAATTCTGCTGCTTCTGGTTTCTAGGCGGTGGGCGGTGGGAGAGGTCAACAATCTGGAATCGTGGTAGGAAATCGTATGAAGGGAGTAAAAGGTGGCCATTGGCTTCTCCCCGACTCCTCAGCAGGGGCACCTTAGGCATGCTGCCTTCCTCCACTAAAGATAAGAGATTCATGTTAAACATTGTCTCCATCCACTGCTCTACTTCTCCCAGGCCTTCAGAACTGGTGTGCTAACAATCCAGGGCCTAGCAGTCCAGACTGCTGTGAGCCATAATTGCTGGAGCCACTGCCCTAGAGTATTACATCACCTCATAAGATGTTCCTTTTGTAAGTCATTATGTCTATTCCATAAAAATTTCCCAATATGGACAACCCATGTAATGGAAAGATCTGTTCTTTTTTTTATTTATTTTTTTTTCTAGTCATTGTCATCATTTCCTTTTTAAAATAAATTACATTGTGCATATTTATGGTGTTCAACATGATTTTACAGATATATGCAGATAGTAAAAGGATTATTATAGTAAAGCAAATTAATGTATACATCAACTCAAATAGTTACCCATTATATGCTTTTTTTTAATTTTTTGTGGAAACAACAGATAAAATCTATTCATTTAGCAGGAATCTCATATACATTAAAATTTTATTACCTAGACTCCTTATATTGGATCTTAGATCTCTAATCTTGTTCATCCTACGTATCTGCTACTTTGTATCTTCTGACCTATATCTCCTTGTTTGTTCCTTTTCCACCCTACTCCTGCCCATGTATCCACTGGTTTGTTCTCTATATTTCTATATTTAATTTATGTTTTAGATTACACTTATAAGTGCGAGATCATTAAATATTTTTCTGTCTGCATCTGTCTTATTTAACTTAGCATAATGTCCTCCAGTTTCATTCATTTTATGGCAAATGGCAATATGTCACTCTTTCTTAGGGCAGGCAGCTCTGTTCATTATGGTTATTCAATACTTATGTTTATTGTCATTATTATTTTTACAGAGCCTCACTCTGTCACCAAGGCTGGAGTGTAATGGCACGATCTCACCTAACTGCAACCTCCACCTCCAGGGTTCAAGCATTTCTCCTACGTCAGCCTTGAGAGTAGCTAGGACTACAGACACATACACACCACCACACCCGGCTAATTTTTGTATGTTTGTAGTAGAGACAGAGTTTCGTCATGTTGGCCAGGCTGGTCTTGAACTCCTGATCTCAAGTGATCCACCTGTCTTGGCCTCCCAAAGTACTGGAATTACAGATGTGAGCCACCATGCCCAGCCAAAGTACTTAGGTTTATATTCTTGTTTCCTGCTTATTATTCCTTAAGCCTTATTTTCATCTGCATGTACAACGCTATGTCTGTCTAGTCTACTTTCCTGCCACCGTGAAAGGAACAAAATTTCATAGAAGCTTGCCTAATGTCTTAAGACTCAGGCTAAAATGCTCATATCATTTCCACTCACATTATTTTAATGAAAACAAGAGCAGCTTTATGGGCATGTGACTTATATAGTGCCACAGGAACCTACACTTAGAAGCACCCCACACTGGAATTAAGGCTCTTCTGTCACTTTTTTGAAATTCTTAAATTTTTTCCTTGGACTCTTTTTGCATGGGACAATAGAGCATGCATGTGAGCAGAGGAGATAAACACAATATGTGTATCTACTGTTTTTTGCTGCACCACTCACAGATAAGTTTTGCAACCTTCGATGAGCACACAATTACAATGGACCCTGGGGTGGATGGGAGTTCAGCAAGACTCAGGGCAACAACAAGGTTAACATGTAGTTCTGAGACTGAGTGAGTGAGAGCACTAAGCCCTGAGAAACTTTTCTTTTGAACCAGGAATTTCTTCATATGCAGAATGAAGGCAATGGTGTTCCAAGAAACAGGAACAACAAGCAACTCTATCTTATCCTTTCTTACCAGTTTTACTTCCTTGTATTCATTTACACTGAAGATGATATGCAAGCAAAGGGGAAGAAAAAAGCAACCTATAGTTTATTTTCCTTTCAGTCCTCTTTTGCTCATCAGTAAGCCAAAAATAGAGAGCACTGGGAGTAGGCATGAGAATCAAGAAGTGAAAGAAAAAGGCAGTTGAGATAATTTTGTGAGTGTTTCCAGTGTTCTGATAATAATGAAACACAGGTACAGACAATGAAACATGAACTATGTAATTTCTGTTATTCTTCATAAGCATTAAATGCCCTAATATTTACATTGAAGGCTGGAGTTGAACAAAATGAATGTAAGCAGAAAAATTAATATTAATAGTTAAAATTGTTATGGCTGAGTGTAGTGGTTCATACCTATAAACCCAGAAATTTGGGAGGCCAAGGTGAGAGGATTGCTTGAGGCCACAAGTTTGAAGCCAGCCTGGGCAATATGGTGAGACACTGTTTCTACAAAAAATAATTTAAAAAAAGATAGCCAGGCATGGAAGCACATGCCTGTGGTCCTAGCTATTTGGGAGGTTGAGGCAGGAGAATTGCTTGAGCCCAGGATGTCCAGGATGCAGTAAGCTGTGTTTGTACCACTACACTGTAGCTTTGGTGACAGAGTGAGGCCCTACCACAAGAAAAAAATAATAATCTTGGATTTTTTGGTTTACTTAAAATGGCACTAATTAGCAAATACAAAAATAATGTGGTAAGTTGAGAGGGACAAACAGATAGATAAAAAGAAAGCAAAAAGCCTTATAAATTATTAACAGTACCTTTAATGGAGTTTTATTTTTTCCTGCTTCTTCAACACACCCTTTTCTTCATTCCCAACTCTGCATATTTTATATTACACAGAGCCTCACAAATGTATAGCTATCTCCAAAGGAGGAAATAGTCACATTATTAGAGAATGCAATGAACTCTAGGAATACAGACTGTTTGGACATGATTGTGTCCCAGAAAAAACAGTACATGAGATTTTAGTTAAGAAATAGTGGTTATTTTTTGAGCAGGTCATAAAATGAGTTTGGTAAATTGATTCTAGAAAGTTACAAGTTATGAATCTCCAAAAGAGACCTTTTTAACTTTTTTCTGAAAAATTAGAATATTAAAATTTAACATGTGGAAAGATTGTGTAACATGCAGTTTCTAGAATGTTTATCACAACACCATTAAACTAATGTATCCTACTTCCTCTTTGATGAGATGTGGGAAGGAAACAGGCTGCTGTAAATCCACAGGCAAGTGTTGTGCATGGGACATAACTGGATTTCCATACTCTATGCATTAGTGCTGTCTTCTGTATAGGATGCAAAATGAAGAGTCTCAGTAGCTGCAACTTTCCACCTAACTACTAAACACTATTTTCTAATCTACATTCACATACTCCAATCAGACAAGTAAAAAAATCATCCTAAATCAAGTGTCATGCTTTCCTTCTTTTATATATGTTTTCTTTAAAAAAAAAAATATATATATATATATATATATCAGTTTTCACATATACAAAAACTGTCCAAAAAATTCACTGGGTATTCACTGTCAGGATACTGTTTTCTTATGGTGTCAGTTTTTAAACAGTCTGTCTCAACTAAAAAAAAGTGAAATAAAAAAAATCTAAAGAAATGGATGTTTCATAGAAGTATTCACATATACATATGTATTAGGTAAAAACATTTCATATTTTTTTAAAGAATGAAGAAGTTTTATCTTCTTTATATTATAGTGTGATTTAAATTATTCTTTTAGTCTGTTATGAGAGATTCCAATTCCCGTAGCTTTGACATTTGTGCTCTTTGCAGATCTTTGCCCAGTGTTTTTATTAACTCAATTTAATGGAACCTTTTTTATGGTGACCTTAAGATTTAATAACTCCTCAATGCAAGGACAATACCACCTGCAGGCTCCACTGGGATTAAACTGTGGTCGTTCAATATGTCTGTTGGAACACGTTAAGGGAAAGAAGGGGCAGAGGGAGAAGCAGCTACACAAATCAGTCACTTCCCTCTAAACAGCAAGCACTGCTACTGTTTACGATGGTCAATCACAGACACGTGTAGAAAATGTCTGTGGTTGCTAAGGTAACAGGCAGCTCACTTGCAGCTCCTTAATAATATTAATCTAACTTTGATCATGTCAGATATCCTAGCCATCTTCAAATCCAAAGTGCCTCTGCTCCTGACATTCTGCATATCTTATAGATACGATCAATATGTTATTAGTCAACATCCTGACACTAGCCCACGAATTAATCCCTTTCTGTCAACCTAACAGTTTCTAGTCTTTAGTAACCTCATTCCCTCAGTATGGATGGGACTTGGCTTAATCCAATTAAGATAAAATTAACTTTTTTTTGCCTGTGGTACTCTCCATCTATGTTAATTCAAATCTCTGAGGACAGCTGCTCCAAGCAAATAATTTTATGCTTGACCTTTTATGTGCAAGATTAAAGTGGTATAGATATATGCTTGGGAAATCAATGAACTGTCTCTCTATTTTCACCCTCCTTTACCTTTCTAGGAGTGCAGGAAAAGGTTCAACTGAACACAGAGGATTGCTAAATGGCAGTGATATATTTATTTGGGTCGCAAGAAAAAAAGAAGCCAACAAACTAAAACACAAAAAAACTGAGTTTAGCTTTGTGTTTAGTAAATATGGTGCCTTTGTCCTGTTGAAAGGTAAATTCATAATACATGATGACAGTACTATGAACACTGTTTAGGTCTGACAAGCAAAGAATGCTCTAACAGTCTATAAAATGCAAAGTGAATCAGTGATACTCCTTGTACTTATGTGAGACAATGACATTACCTGCTATGAAAAATAAAAATAAAACACTTACTGGAATGATTATTTCTCTTTGAGTCAAGGCATTAAAGGTAGGCTGTCTCTGTTATTCGAACAACACAAAGATTATATTAGGATAATATAGCAAGCTTCATTCCTAAGAACCTAGCATGCACAGGTTTGAGGTTCAGTGACTATCAGGTTTTTAAGATTGCATATCTAGTAATCTCCAGGCCAGCCTTTGAAAACAGTTTGCCTCCTGAGCAAAATTGTTTTCCTTTTCTATCCCTTCCTCCTGTCTAGTCCACCCCACCTCCCACTACTTAGCTGCCTTTGGTCTCTACTCTTTCTTTAAGACATTTGGAAAAATCATGCTTTTCCTCTCTAGATCAAACCCATTCTGTGGAAAAAATAAATGACAAGTCATTTCCACTTCTGTGTGAATTAAAACATATATATATTGTCTCCTTGCAGCTTTATGAGACTAAAAGTCTGACCTTACAACATAGAAATGAAATATTGGCAATAAATCTGTGGAAATATTTTTACTTGCGAAAACTTGCCTATGCTGGCTTTTGTTTACAGTTGATTGTTGTTAGGAACCAATATAAGAAGCAAAGTTTCCAAGAATAGCAACCAGGAAAAAGGATCAGCTAAGACTAACAAAATACATTATTTTAAATTTGTTACTCAGCTGCACAACCTCAACATATGTAGGACCTATATATTTATTAGGAAGTGTTTTGATAACATAGCTAACATTAAATACCATCTAGACTTTGGTAATATAACAACGATGTATCTGTGAAAATCTCTGAACTCCCTCTAGTTGTGAATTTCCCCAACTTAAATATACTATGTGTTTTAATACAGTGCGTATTTTAGTTGTCTTATCTTCTTAACTCCAAATTTGATAGATTTGATAAATCAATATTTTCATTGGCCAATAAATTTATCGATATTTCTACTAACTTATTTCTGGCATTTCAACAATTCCATTCGGATCTTTTTTTTCGGGGTAGGGCCTGGGAACACCAAAATTCATTCTTTACAAGTTTTTGTATAGCAATCTTTTCACAGTTTTGTTTATCTGAACTGTTAAAAATTTAACTTTGTTTCTGACAGACAGCTTTGCTGGCACACAAGTCTAAGTCAGAATTCATTTTGTCACAGCCTGTCAAGTATACTTTTATAATTTTATTTTGGCCTCCATTATCACA
The DNA here is from genome assembly GCA_004027715.1 of Plecturocebus donacophilus. Lineage (NCBI taxonomy): Eukaryota > Metazoa > Chordata > Mammalia > Primates > Pitheciidae > Plecturocebus > Plecturocebus donacophilus. The sequence continues at coordinate 11,947 of PVKP010009563.1, forward strand.
CTAAAAAGTTAAGCTGTCAACGTCCTTTCTTCCCTACATAGACAATCAGCATTTTCTCTCTTTTTACAAAATATCTTGTTATTCGCCACCTACATTTCCATAGTATACATTTGCTTTTATTTAATCTGTTCAGAATTCATTAAGATGTCCAAATATGAGATAATTCTTTGTTTATCCTGGATGAGAAAATTATTTTTCTCTTTAAATAAATCTTCTTCCCCATATGGAGATGTATTTTCACTCTTCCAAGTCCCTCGATTATTTTTTATTCTGTCTCCTTTATTCCCTTAGACACTCAATTTTCTACTCTTTAATCCACAATATTGTATATCATTTTATTTTTATTTTTTATTTTTAAGATAGTAGACATGTTTTGTTTCTTTAAACAATATTTGACAGAGACATATTTACTTCACATCTGCATATGTGTCTGGCGTATTTTTCTGTTTGCTGCCTACTTTTCTGCTGGCTAAACATTTGTTGTTCTTTATATCTTTATGTGCTTTATAATTTTAGAGCTCATAAACTGTAGAATGTATATTTTGGTTGTTGTATTACAGAATGACTCTTGTATTTAATCTGATTTGTTTCACCTAATTTAGACCACACATTCACACAAGAGTCCTAAAATTAGGAATCTCAGCAGCGACCTGTTCCTTTCTGCCAAACACCCAGGTTAAGAGTGAAACGTTTTCCTTTTTGGCTGTGTTTTTGTATGTAAAGTGTTTTTTTTTTTTAATTATCCTTTAAATTCTGGGGTACATGTGCAGATCGTGCAGGATTTTTACGTGGGTATACACATGCCATGGTGGTTTCCTGCATCCATCCTCCCGTCATCTACATTAGGTACTTCTGCTATTCCTCCCCTAGCTCTCCCACCCACCAACAGGCCCCAGTGTGTCATGTTCCCCTCCTATTTCATCTCCAAAATGAGAATATAGCGTTTGGAATTCCGTGTAAAAACACATTTTTTTTTTCCTCATGAGATTCCTCGCCAACTTTGCAGAGCCCAAGATTTTACTACCTCCCACCTCTTCAATTTCATAAGACCCTCAAAACATTGTGATTTGTGTAAGTGTAGGATTAACCTCAGCTAATATATTACAAGCCTGTGTTTACCTCCAGAGTGCCGGGAGCTTTCTGGGAAACTTAGCCAAGCCTGATACATCATACTAACTATTGATTAGTATAGTCCTGTGCTAGGATTTGTGATGGACTAGGAGGCAACTTGTACCAGTTCATCATTATTGTTAATAAAAAATGAACAGGCTGATGGTTTGCACTGGATTGCCGTTTTGCTCTTTTGGAGTCTGCTATTGAGCACAGTAATGCACACTGATTTGGGTGTTCCTCTGGTGAGACACAGTTTCCCCTGAGACAGGTACCTCCCACTTTGTGCTGATTAACGATCTGAAGACCAAGTGTGTATGAGTTGTGCATCTAAGGACAGACCCTGAGAGCTGTGTCTATAAGTCATGGACCTCTGTGATATTTGCCTTTGCTTTTTTTCCCCTCTGCTGTATCATGTATTTTACCTTTAATGAAGCCTTATGTGAGTATATCCTATGGAGTAGAGCAAGCCCTTTCAATTATCTGACCGTAAGTAATTGATACACTGCGCAAGCATTTGGCGGATCCCCTCAGGGCAAAAGCCACCTTCAAAACATACTTGCCTCGCGTTCACCTTCTAAGTTTTCCTACTTACTTTGTTTTTAACCATTTAGAAATTCTTATTTTCTTCCCATATCAGCTTTTCTTCTAAATTTTTTTTTCTAAATATTTTATTGAGCAGTTATAGATGCTTTCATTGGGTAGATCATTTATGATGTGTAATATGTCACACTGCCTAGGATGAAAGTCAGTGAAAAGTAATGTAGAGAGACAGAAAAAAACTGTAACTAAATGACACCACTTGTATTATCATAGTATTAGGATTATTTTTATAGAAACATTGACAAATGCTGCTTTTCTTGGATACACCACTACCATCACTACCACACATACACACATACATAACACACACCCCTACTTTGCACTATTTATGTGTATGTATATGATTTATGTATAGAAGAAATAAATAATTCTTAAAAGTTGAGGACATTCAGGATTCAATAACTTTCCAAATATTATTTTCCTCTTTGTTGCTATTGCTACATAGTTTATCATTTAAATATGCTTTACTTTGGCCTTAGATTTTGTAGCATACAAAATGGCAAAGTCATAAAAGAGATTAAGCCTTATTTATGATTTTCATCCTAAAGTAAATGAATAAATGTCACTTTTTAAAACTGATAATGGGTTATAATAAGAAAGATTAAAGAAATGACTAGTGCATTGGTAAGCTGGAAGTAGTCTTATGAGAAAAGCAGGCCATGCCAATTCAGATAGGAGTGAAATAAGAAGAATCCAGACTACCAAAGACAAAATAGGTCACATGTGTTAGTTCTGGCTTAATATCCCCTGATAACCTGTGAAAACAAGTCTAGTTCCATCTGACATGTTTCATTGGCCAGACCGTGTCTATTTGGCAAAGAAAAAGCATTAGGTATCTCATTGCCTATGTACGTCCTACCTGCTTGGCTTTTTTTTAATTGGAACCTGCCCCTTGTTCAAGTGGTGGGTGGCAAAGCCTCAGTGTATGCTCTGCAGCTGAGCAGCTCTGGTGAGCCAGCCTCCTTCAAAAAGACTCTGTGCTTCATTTCTGAGCTTAGGAGATTTTAGTTGGTTTCATTTGTGGAAAACCTATAAGTAAACCTTTCACCTGAAAAAAAGATGAAAGACAATTTCACATAGAGAAATCATCCAGGGACTCAAACAAGGAGACAGCTGGAGATAGACTATTTAAAAATTTGTTCTGTTAGCTCTGATAACTTGAAGCAAGGGTAAAAACTTATGTGTAGAACTCAGAGAAGGTGAAATAAGGCACACAATTGGCGACTTCTTTTCTTTGGCCTTGCTCCCTTCTATTTAGATAACGTGGCCATTTTCTTTCTTAAGAAACATCTTGCTATGAACTAAAATAATAATAATAAATAATAATCTTTCAAGAACAGAATTAAAATTGAAAACACCTTAACTGGATGTCTTTTGAAATAGAAAATCTGGCAAAATATATTGGGGACTTGGACAAGACTCAAATAATATTTTCCCTTAAAATAGAATACAATTGATATGCTTGTGTGGTTCCAGTTTAAGTTTGTTAGTGAAATAGGTAGTTAATGATGCATGTTAGTAAAGATTTATATATAATAGCTATTTTCACACTCTTATAATCTCTATAAACCAAAAACAATAGTCATTACATAGATTTCTGTTGAACTTGAAATTTGCAAGTTACTTTAATAACTTAAAGTTATTTTCTATTCCTTATATTGTCTACATTATATATGAGCCTAAACATCAGGCACCTTTATTTTAATCTCTGTATGAAACACAGCTCCTATAGCAGTGAATTGTGGGAATTAATGAGTTAATGAATTTTGTTGAACAAGTAATTAAATGCATGTATGCCCTTATGTATAAATACGTTCTTTAAACTTCCTCATCCGACTGGGTTTTTTTTTTTTTCTTTTTCTTTTCCTTTTTGCAACTGGAGGCATGGGTGCATCAGAACATTATTTTTTTATGCCCAAATACATTCCCATGCCCCCTAAAACTGTTCTGGATCTCAAGAAAGTGCACAAGATCCCAAGGCAAAGTATTCAGATTGTTCATCTACTAGCTCTGCAATGACAACTGAAGTAGCTTTGATAAACACCATATTCTTTTTCTGCCAAAGTTGGGCAGTGATTGTATATAATTTACAGAAAATTAAATAAAAGACTTTGTGTAAAACATGCAATGGGAGTAGCTGGAAGTTAATGCTTAGTATCATTAAGAAATGTTAGTTATTGTTATTAAAAATAGAAACATGCATTAATCTATTATAAATTGAGAAAAGTCAGAAAGAACATTATCTCAGCACTTTGGGAGGCCAAGGTGGGCAGATCACAAGGTCAAGAGATCAAGACCATCCTGGCCAACATAGTGAAATCCCATCTCTACTAAAAATACAAAATTTAGCCAGGCATGGTGGCTGGCGCCTGTAGCCCCAGCTACTCGGGAGGTTGAGGCAGGAGAATTGCTTGAACCCAGGAGGCGGAGGTTGCAGTGAGCCGATCATTGCACCACTGTACTCGAGCCTGGTGACAGAGTAAGACTCCGTCTCAAAAAAAAAAAAAAAAAAAAAGAACATTAAAAAATCTGTTCTTAAAAACCTATTCCTTCAGTGGAAAAGGATATTTAATTTACTCTGTGAGAAATTCAGAAGAGCTTCTGAAAAATCTAAGAAAAACAAAGACATATTCTGATTCCACATGTATTAAAAGTATTAATTTTATTACTTAGATTAAGGAACACAGGAGAAATAACCCTCAAATTGCAACTTGGAAAGGTAGAACATGGTGACTATATTGTACAGGTTACATTATACAATAATAAAGGCTTAAAAGGTTGACAGTACTTGTTCCTTTTACATAGGGTTTTGAATGTATCATATTGATCAAGAAAATATTTGTCATTTAGAAAGATTATTAATTATAAATATACAATTAAGTGAAAATACGCATAAATATTTTAGTAGACTTATTCACTACCACAAGAACAGTATGGGAAAGAACTGCCCCCGTGATTCGGCTACCTCCCACCAGGTCCCTCCCACAACACATGGGAATTGTAGTAGCTACAATTCAAAATGAGATTTGGGTGGGGACACAGCCAAACCATATCAAAAATCTATTTAAAAAAATTAAGAACTATGTAATAGAAAAAATTGGCCAAACATATAAACTGGCACATTATAGATGAAATACTAATATTCAATTAACATGAAATCATGTTCAAGTTCACTTGTTACTAGAAAAATGGTTTGAATCATATGTAACTCTAATTTTAACTACTGCACTTGCTGTAATTATGCAGTTTTGTTGAGCTAAATAACTTCTAAATTTCTGTCTTCATTTGTTAACAATTCTTATATTTTTATTGGGTAATTTAGTATAAGGTCTCTATATCATGAATGATTACCTTGATAAAGCAATCTATATTATTTTAATGATATTTTCCCCAGGACATGATAAAAAAATCTCACCAAAGTATGTGTAACATTTGCTTAATAAATCATTTTTACAAAAGTCATTTTCAGGCTATCACAACTGTGAATATGCACTTAAAATACCATCTCATATTTTACTATGTTTCCTGTGGTATAAGCTGAAATTTGAGGTTGGCAAACCTATCATTAAAAGAGCACACTTAGGTTTTGTTTACAAATTTACATGATGTCAATTAAAACTGCCAAGTAGAGCATATCTTGTTGCTTAGAGGAGTACTGATTTTTTTCTTTTAAAAACAGTCTTATTACAAATTGAATACAGAGTATTCATTTGTACAAATAATACAGAAACTATTTGTAGTGTATGCCTAGAATGTGAAGACTAAAAATACAAGGGCTCACTTACTCACCAGCCATGCTACAAAGTAAAACATAATCCTTGAAGCCCCATGCATGCCCCTTTCCTGACCTTATCTATCTCTGTCAAACCTCAGAAAACTGCTCTATGTAACTTTAAATATTGTTTACTTGTGGATGAAAATCCCAGCTCACCACTTCCCCGGTCACTGATTTTCAGCAAGATTATTGCTCTTTCTCTATTTCATACCAGAATAGAATTTTTTGTAAGAAAGACATTAAATAATATACAATTGCATTTATATATAGACAGTCAATTACATACTGCAAGCTCCACACACATACTAGCTAGTAATAATGGCAGTATTAATTATTAGTAATGGTATTAGAATTACACTACAAAGAGGAAAAATAGAATTAGTTATGTATTTTCCTTCCCCAGGATATTTCAAAACTACATATTGATTTATGTTTCAGTGCTTCAGGTCTTGTATTTTTTTTGCCTTCTCTCTTCTGAGGTCCACATTATCTACAGGAGTTTCACTGCCTTCACAAAATCTTGAGCCTTAGAGCACCTTGTTTCTTCACAATCTATAGAAGAATAAGAAAAGAATTAAGATTATCAATTCTTATGTAAGATTCCCCATAATAGAATAGGAATGTGCACACACACACACACACACACAAACACACACACCACAGAAAATGAGTAAGTATTCAGAGAATGCAGACATTTGACATCTAGTGTTTACTAGGAGGTAGGCATGGACAGAACTCAGGTTAGTCAGTTAAGGTACCAAGAGCATAACAGAAGATCCAGAAAGAGCAAAGTTAGCAATAAGAAGAGGCAAAAATAGATTAAAAAAATACACATCCTGATGAATTTGCAGAGTTACATTGTTATGAGAGGAAAATTGATAAGAAAAACGTTTTTGTGTTCAGCTGAAAGGAATGCCAGGACCATGCCACTGTGATCAATGGTAGAAAGAGATTTGGAAATTGACTGAACATATGGAGAAGCTACTGACCCAGCTGAGTGCTGGCCCTTTGGATATATGCTGAAGTCCAAATTTCTGTGTGTAAAAGGGCATTAAACAATTGAGATATTTAGCTTAGATTTCAGTTTAGACAGAGGACATATCAGATGACACTTGAAGTCTGTGTGAAACAATCATAATGTATACAATTAGTTCTTTCAGAACAGATCTAATATCAACAGTGATAACACATCAGATATAGGGTCTAGGATTTAGTGTATATTATTTAACTGAATTTATTTACCCACTGATTCACGTAAGAAATATCATTAAAGTCTAGCATTTTCTAGAATTTTCTAGTGCATCAGGAATACAGCCATGCAAAAGAATGGCTAGAATTGAGATCATAATTGCAATGCAGTTTCCATTAGCCCAGTCATTTGGAAGTGCACAACAGGGTGCCAAACATCAGATCATTCAGGTTTTAAATTGCTGAATAGGAACCCAAAGCAGAATCTTGTTCTTATAAAAAACAAGGAGTTAATTTTAGAGTAGATTCAGGTAAATGGACACTCAGATATCCAGAGCTCTCTCCAAGTGCAAAGGCATCAGACCTATAGAATTAGACTAACTTCAGATTTCACTGGAAATCTAATGTCACGTAAGACTTCATTGAGGTTAGCCTTGTAGAGGATAACCACTAGTAATTAAAATGGGTAGAACTAGTATAAGATGGGTTTAGCATAACTATACGTGCCTGGGATGCATCAATTGAATTTCATATTTTAGAAGGACCAAACTTGGAAATCAGGCCCCTAGTGATATGTGCTGTCAGGCTTTGAATTTTTAACGTTGACTTAAATTCACAGTTAATTCTAATTTGCAGGTGTTGTAGCAAGCAAAATTCAGGAGGGGGCAGCAAAGAGCTATCTGGGCCAGAGAAGATCCAATTTGAAAAGTAGCCAAAGAAGATTACCTTTTTAAAAATTACACAGAAAATGCTCTTCCAAAAGGGTGTCAAACCCATCAAAGTCATGGACCCAGATTACCTTTGACCTACTCGATGTTATTTTGCCCTGGTTTTCTTCTTCTCTGGGCATTTCTTAGTTTTCTTGCCTGTTTTCTTTTCTGTATGCAACCATAATATATTTGTTTTCCAGAATTCTGGCCTTCATCTTCTTTATTCTTGCTTTCCATACTTGCCATCTCTTTATTTTAATGTATATTCTCATCCACTTCCACAGTAACACCTGCCATCGATATTCCAAGAGAGCCTCTGCTAGCACATAAACAGCCTTGGTGCCAGTTAGAAAATCATGCTACCATTTATAGCATGATTTCAACTAACTATCCCTGTCTTTACTTAAATCGACTTCTTTTTCTCCAATCCCTAATAGGGTTTAATACCTCTTGGGCAAACCAATGACTGTTGTTAGTCTCATTTCTTTTTCCCTAGGCAAAAGCACAGACTTCAAAACATTAAAACAAACAAACAAACATTGTTTTATGTTAGAAATTCACAAATATCCACCACTAACCAGTTTTCCAATACTAAGACACTGTAATTATCTTCCAGCAAGTCATTTACACTATAATATGTGGCAGACATTTCAAAAACCAACTCATTACCTTACATCAAAAATATATGATTTCTGTATTTGCTCTTTTGGTTAATCGTGATTCCTGGTACACCATCTGCCAAGGTCAGATGCTCTTATTCACTATTCCCATTAATCGTAGTTCACGAATGACACCTCAACCTGAAAATCTGATAGCCTTATTGCTTCATTCACGTCTCAATACTTCAATTATATGAACCTTGGAGAGTGTAATCATTAGTAATTAAAAATAGATATAATCAAGAAGTTTTGCCAATGTTTTTCATAGATTAGGTTACAATTTCTCTCACAATCTGCTTGCCCATGATTTAGTCCTCAAGTCACTAGCACCTGGTTTTCAGGCCCCCTCTTCCAAGGAAACTAACATTCTCCATAACGTAGCCTTTCTTTATTATGTCCAGTGAATCTTTCCAACATATTTTATTTTTGCAGTACTTGAAAATACTTCGTCTTCCTCAGAATGTTCTCTTCCACAACATTTAAAAGAGTTCTCTGTCCTGTTTGTTTTTTTCTCTCATGTCCTCTCTCTCAGTGTGTTTGTGTGTGTGTATGTGTAGTGTCAGCTTCCTCTGACTATAATAGCAAAATAATGGTATTTATGAGAGTTCAGTTCTTAATCTTCCTACTTCTCTCTCTGCATCCTCTTTCTAGGTGCTGGGATCATTCTCATGATTTCAACTTCTATCTACAAGCTGCAGACTTCCTAAATTTATGTCTATCTTTATATGTTTAATGAATGTCTTCACTTAGAAGTCATCAGGTACTTGGCAAGGCAGGTGGCTCACTCCTGTAATCCCAGCTCTTTAGGAGGCCAAGGTGCGTGGATCAAGAGGTTAGGAGATTGAAGGAGGATACAAGGTCAGGAGATTGAGACCATCCTGGCTAACACAGTGAAACCCTGTCTCTACTAAAAATACAAAAAGTTAGCCAGGTTTGGTGGCATGTGCCTGTAGTCTCAGCTGCTCAGGAGACTGAGGCACAGAAGCAGTTGAACCCAGGAGATGGTGGTTGCAGTGAACTGAGATCATGCTACTGCAGTCCAGCCTGGGCAACAGAGCAAGATTCCGTCTCAAAAAAAAAAAAAGTCATTAAAATAAACATGCTCAAGGTGTAAGGTAGCATCTTCTTACCTAACCATGATATTTCTCAACTTGGATACAACTTGTTACAGAATTATTCCCCAACTTTCACAAGCATGAATGATAGAAGTCATTTACAATTCCTTGCTTTACTCTCCTTTCATTCCTCACAAAAAGTTAGTCTCATCCCTTCATTTGTCTCCAAAAATAATGATACTCTTCTTTCATCATCTCTATTGCTGTTAGGACTTACTGTATCTCTGTTAGATTACTACAATGAAACTTCAATAATCTGTTTTATCCTATTTTTATCTATTCCCCTGCACTCATCCACAATGCACATCTAATCAATTCATTACCCAAACATTTCCCTTTAGTTATTCCACAGAATGTATGCAAACATGTATAAAATTCTTAAATTATACTATTTGCTCTCTTCAAAAAGTCTCTCAGAACTCTCATCTGACTCTTACATGCTTCTCTCCAGCTGTATTGACAAAAATAATTCTAACAAAATAATAATAAAGACAACATTTAATAAGTATTTACTATGTGCCAAATATTGCAGTTTCCTTAGTTGTTAGATTTTTCTCTGGTCTTGTGTCTTTGTGAAGGCTACTCCTGCTTTCTGAAATCTATTTGCATACTGTTTATTTGCTAACTCCTGTCCTTTAAGTCAGGTGCCAACCCTCCCCTTTAAAGGTTTGATGCCCTTTGTACATGCCCTTTGTATGTGGCATATTTCTATCTGAAAACCACTAAAAAGTACTTACAAAGTGGTTACATATAACTCCAAAATGGAAGGAAACTCCAGGTTTAAAGTTAAATAGTCAATCTACAAATTTATTCTATCAAGGTGCTGAATACATGGTAATATATCACTGACATTTGACACACACGTGGATAATTTAAGGACCCCTAAATATAATTTAGACCTCAAATGTCTATATAATTAAAGAGAAATTGAGATTTGGTCAGTTAGAGACCTAATTATTTTTATGGCTCTTTTAGCAATGCAGTGATACGTTCAATATTTGATATTATGATAAAATTAGATTTGTACTCCCTCTGTATATTATCTTAGAGAAATTTTTTGGCATCTTGTGATCAGATATTATTGGAATCAAGTTATCATTTGGTTTTTTAGGTCTATAGTTGTCCTGATTACATATTTTCACTAAGGGTTTTTAAAATAAAGTAAATCCTAGCTTTATTCTCCATTTGGTTCTATTTTAAATATCAAGCTATGTTTAGAATAATAAACTCAACTCTCAGGCATATGACTCAGATATTTATGCTACGATGAAATCACACAGGCAGATTTCCCCAGCTTTATTTGGAGAAAAGGTAAGTGGGACCCTGTTATCTTGAATTTGTTGCAGCATTACAGTAGGTAATAGCCAAAGCTAAGGCCTAATCTCATTAACTATGTGTATATTTTGAGGCAAGGCTTTGGTTAAGGAAGAGTTTGTATTATTTTTCTATAGTTTAAAGCTTTAATACTATGCAATTCATTTACTAGCAGGTTTAATCTGCTCTGCAATACAGTTTCAACAGTTTTATTCCTTTTTATGGAAAAGTAAGTATCTGACTGTATCAGACAAAGTACATCAACAGCCATCAAAAAGGGGAAAAGGTAACCTAAACTCAATTTCACCAATAATATTTAATCTTTTCCTTAAATCCTGATTTTAGGTTCATACCTATTTACTGAATCCTGTTTGGCTATTTATTTATTTATTTATTACTGGAATTTCTCTGGTGGATACTTGTCAGGTCTTTCTTCCTTGTTTTGATTCAACTCCCAACCTTAACCTCTATATTTGCACCATTTTGTATCTGATTTAGAAAGAGGTATTTTACTTACAAATCAGAAACTAAGAAGAACTCACTCAGATCACACTGTGCTAAACTGTGAATACATAAATAAACTTTCTTCATACAATCATTTCAGAATGTATCTGCATTCGCATTGTAAGAGATAATATTGAAAATAAAAATTGACATTAATGGTATGAGCTGATTGAATCCATTCATTCTGGCAGCAATGTGGGTCTTGAGAAGATATTTTTAAATTTCCTCTTATTTAAAAAGGAGATTTAAATCTTTCTGAAAAGGAGAAAAACCACATAATCTGTGAGAGTCCAGGAATTCAGGGTGCATATACAGGAAAGCCAAGTGGAGCAAGTCAGAGACATCAGTGATCATGTTCAACACAAGAGGTGCCCTTTATGTAAGCTTGTGCAGGTCAACAGGCTGAGATATTTAAAAATTTCAAGGAGCCGTCAGTGTTGGGAAAATGTAGAAGCAGGGTTACTTTGCTTCAGAACAGAATTTGATGGTCCCTTATTTTTAGCTCTAAAATATACCATGCCTTTCATTTTCTTAAAACAGTATATAATTTATGGATTAATATGTGATAAGTTAAAGACTAAGAATGAATGGTAGAGGAGAAGAATGGAAGTCATTTAATGAGCTCAATTAAGGACAACTACCTGTGTTAGTCAGAATATATGTTAGCCTGATAACTGGGTCAGCAAAGAGTTTGAGCATGAGGTTATGTAACATTTAATAATCAGGGTTCTGGTTTCATCTGGTACTAACCTACATAAACAGTAGCCAAGACAGATGACTCATATTACTTTTTTATGTGCCTTAAAAGGTTTTTACGTGGTTTGTACTAAATTTTTAAAAATTACTGTAGCATCTTCCTAAACATATAAATAAAACTTTAAAAATCAATACAAAAATTATTTTTACAGGTTGAACATCCAATATGAAATATAAAATCCTAAATGCTCCAGTTGTTGAGTACTGACATGACACCATCAGTGGAAAATTTCATACCTGACTTTATAAGGCAGGTCACAGTCAAAGCACAGTCAAAACTTTGTTCCACACACAAAATTATGAAAAACATTGTATAAAATTACCTTTAGGCTATGTGTATAAGTTGTATATAACATATAAATGAGCTTTGTGTTTAGATTTGGGTCTCATCCACAAGATACCCATTATGTAAATACAAATATTCCCAAATCTGAAAAAACCTGGAATCTGAAATATTTCTGGTCCTAAGCATTTTGTATAATGGATACTCTACGTGTACATAATCTTTCATGTAGATGAGAGATTATTAAAATAAATAAACCAGCAGAAGGATTTTTAATCACTCAAATGCTAGTAATAAGAAATTTCCCCTTGAACTCATTGAATCAACCTCATTTGTGCACTTCTTTTATTTAAATTGGCAATTCTTTTATTTACTCATTAGTTCATTAGTTCACTTATGAAATAAAAAAGAAAATTTTAATGATGATTACTTCTATAGCACTGCAGCAATTACTATATGTGCATTTTGATTTAGATTATTGAAAGGACTCAAATGACTATACAAAGTATACTCAAGTGAAATGTTAATAGGGACAATGTGTATGATAGAACAGGAGAAGGAAAGACAGACAAACATCATGGAGATCCCAGACATCCAGGCAAAGATTTTCAAGATCCCCTCTCATTCTCTTGAAAAATGCTACATCTCAGGATCACAAACCATGAAGATATAATTTGGAGTCAGGGAAACTGAGGCAAAGCTTACTGAGAATGCTTGTTTCTTTTTAGTGCCCTATTAGTCACATAGCCAAATCCACACTGAGTAACCCCAGTTAAACCAAGTGCAACTCATTTATCTATACATTTTCTATAAACAATGGTGCCATGCCTCCAGGGGAGTTTCCGGACTTTAAATAGCACACCATAGATTATTAATGTATATTATTTTATCCCTATCTTGGCCCAGAGGTTGTCAGGTGGAGCTTATGTTAGGTTGGTGCAAAAGTAATTGAACTTTCAGACTATGAATTTTAAATCATTATAACCAGGCTAAAACACATCTTTATTAACCAAATAGAAACCATTACAATCAACACATTTTTGCCAACTAGAAATGTTTGTTTATTACTATAGCATAAAATTTTGTGCTTCGGGATTTGACAAACTCTTGGAAAGCATTTTCTGCATCCTGCTGGTAGTGAAAGCATTTTCCCTATAAGAAGTTGTTGAGATGCTTGAAGAAGTGGTAGGAGGTTTGCAAGTGGTGAGGTGAATATGACGGATAAGGAAAAACTTCATAGCTTAATTCCTTCAACTGTTGAAGCATTGGTTGTGGGATGTGTGGCTGAACGTTGTCGTGAAGTATTGGGGCCTTTCTGATGACCAGTGCTGGCTGCAGGCATTGCAATATTCATTGCATCTCGTCAATTTGCAGAGCATAGTTCTCAGATGTAATGGTTTCATCAGGATTCAGAAAACTCTAGAGAATTAGATTGGCAGCAGACCGCCAAACAATCACCATGAGCTTTTTTTGGGTGCAAGTTTTGCTTTGGGAAGTGCTTTGAAGCTTCTCAGTCCAACACTGAGTTGGTCATAGGTGGTTGTCATATAAAGTCCACTTTTCATCACATCACAATGTGATTGAGAAAGGGTTGATTGTTGTTACGTAGAATAAGGGAAGATGACACTTCAAAACACCAATTTTTTTTTATTTTCAATCAGCTCATGAGTCACCCACTTATTGACAGAACCACATTTATTTAGGAATGTATTCCAATAACAAATGGCAAATTCCAACAATGCAAAAAACACAATTATGTCTGCACTATCTAGTAACATAGAGCCATCACAGATCAGCTGTAAGTTAACTCTATTTTACAAACTCTTCTTTCCCTGAAAATTGAGGGTCACATTGCACATTAATATTTTCCAGATATAAGTGCCAGAATACTGGTCAGGGTTAGGGATATCCTCCCCTTGAATTCCTGAGGCAGAATAGTACTGCAGTAGAGTCAAAGTAAGTAACTGGATATGCGTTATTTTCATCTGGATAATATGCTTTTACCCTGCCAGAGGTACTTTTTTTTTAAACTACTTTCTGGTTCTAACTTCCAAAAAGCTGGTCTCTGTGGCTTGCAGAAGTCAGGTTCCTAGCCATGGCATCTAGCAGAGTTTGATCAATGAGAGCCACTAGAATGAGACAGGTGATTAAGCAAGAGTGAGATTAGGGTATTAAGTTCCTAGTTCTTTCCCTGTGGTGTGGAAGTGGATTGGCTGTGTCATCCAGGTATGCAAAAACATTTCTCCTCTTCGTAGGTTTTCTCCACACAGTTTTGTCTTCAAAACACAGAAAGTTTTCCTTCTCTTTTTTTTCTCTCAAGTCTTAAGTAGAAGATTGTTGCTTGTCACAGTTACTTACTGTATATTATCTTTGCTACTTTTCTTAAACATGCTCTCATTTAAAAGTATTAGAAAAGATTCTTGAACAAAAGTTCTAATTACTAATTTCTCTTTTTTAAACAAGTTATATGCCAGTAACTTTCATTCTTTGTTCTTGTTTAGGACACTTTTATCCACAACACTCTGCCTTTTTCTATAGTTTCCCCCAACCAAACTAATTTATGGTTTTTCCTTAGAAATTCCTTTTTCTAGGAAGCATATCCTATCCCAAGTATTAGATGGTTTTTCCCATGTGTGGTTACACAGCATATTATAGATCCATATCATGGTACTTAAAGCACTGTATATTTTTTGTTTGAATTCCCTGTCAAACTGATCTTCATGAGAGATAATGTATGTTTTATACATCTATTATTTTTAATAAAATATTTCTATGTCTACAGCAATATGGTCGACACTAAATAAATATTTACTGAATTGAATTGATAAATAAAGGGAATAAAATTGTACAAAATATTTGAATTTCATGTTGGCTGGCTAACTATACTGAGAACATTTTAAAGGGCTAAAATATAGTAATGTATTATCTTTAGCACTAGGGCTATAACACATTCAAGGCTCTCACACTTTTTTTTGCTATTAATTAATTACCACGGACTAATGTGCTTGCCACATTGCAGCATGACATGTCTGCAAGCTAAGCATATCTTCTATTCTCATCTGGTTTTCTCTCTGCAGTTGATCACCTCCAAAATTTGAATTATCATCTATAAGCTGATTTCTACTGTTAAGAGCTTAATACATGCTGTGCACCCTGTGTGTCCCCCTACTTAGAGAAATGGGTATTAAAGCAATCTTTTGGCCTCTTCTTGTTCAAAACAGGAAAAGAAGTAACTTATATGATTGAGGATTTGAGGAAAACAATGGGATTTGCATATTTTCTTCTTTTGGGATCTGTTTACTAGAAGAAATACAGTCTCATATGCTGTTAGCCATGTGATAAGCTTAGCAGATAGGGCCCTCATGCTGGAAGCCTATGGACTCTAAATATGGCCGAAGAATGGAGCCTATGTGAGTTTACTTATTTTTGAATTTATTATTTGGAAGAGCTCTGTAGCTATACAATTATGTCACATCCTTCAAGACTCTTTGACCACTAAAAAGGGTGGCATTATGATTACCAATCAGCTTACTTTAGTCGGTTCCAAATTTAGGCAGAAAAAAAACAGGGTTTATTCATTTAAGCAACTAAAAGCTCCAAGAATTTTTACAATGACCTCTTCAGCCCAGCCCTCTCCTTTGAGCTGTATACCCACACATACAACTCATACAACTGAGAACTCAATAATTCCATTCAGATATTTTAAAGATGTATCAAACTCCACATTTTAAATAAAAATACAGTCCATACTTTAAAAAACACAGTTTATACATATTTCCTTACATCCCATAGTGAATATACACAAAAACATTTTAAAAAAGGTTGTTTGACTGATTGATATTGAGAAAAATAACCCCAAAACTAATGACTAGTTCAATTGTGGTCTTTTTTCCTTCTAATTTTCTTTCCGCTACATTGACATATCTTGAATCATAAGTGCCAAAGTTAACACAATTAGATGGAATGATTTTGGCAATCTTAAGACATAAAGATAGGCATTTGAATGATTTGAAATATTCATTATGATCCTACACTTTTTTACCTCTCTTACTGTATTTCTCAGCTCTCCCACTTTCATTACATATTCCAATCATACAGATCTTTCTGTTTCTGGAGAATGATAAACTGTGTCATCTGTGAGACTTTGCCTCTGTTATTCCTTGTGTATGAAGTTCTCCCACTTCTATGCCTACTTAACTCCTATTCACCCTTATTATTAGGATATTCACTATATTTCTCTTAGAGTCTCTATTTCTGAGACTTAGATAAAATCTTCCATCCTTTTATATTTTTATTAGATTCTTTTTTTAAAGAAATTATGCACTATTTTAACTTAAATGTAATTTTCCTATTTCTTAATCTGTGTCTCTTTTTAAGATGACTGATAGGACTGTATATTTTTCAATATTATATTCTCAGATTTTAATGTCTGTCATACATGAGTCTCTAGTGAGTCAAGAATGGCAAATAATAATAAAGCCTCTTTTACATTTTATGTAAAATGCTAACTAATAATAACTTTTAAAAATTGGGATTAAAATATTTAGATTTTACTCTAGCTTTAACAAGCTTTTATTCTTATTTTGGATTTTTAAAAATTTATCCTGAAAATGAATATTATTTATCTAGTCTCAAAGCATTAGTGGGTAAACAAAATAAATATCCATATGCTGCTGTAATTTCAGGAATGGCAAACAAATCTCTTTGCTATCGATGTATTTTTTAAAACATACTACTATTAAGGTTACTACTAGTTTTTAAAATATACTACTATAAAATATCCTTTGGGTGTGGCTTCACCATCTGGAAACCTCTGTGGCTGGCAATGCCTCTGCCTGAGTGTCCCTCATGCCTACTAGGCTTTTTCCACCCATTTGGTCTGGCAGGCTGCACTCAAGTCACACTACAAGGCGAGCCAGGCGTGGAGCAGCAAGGGGTGTGTGAGTGAATGAGCACAGTATCTGGCCCCTTCATACAGCCAGGTGCCCCGCTGCTGAGGTGGGGCGGGCAGCTCCAGTTGCTGGCACAGGCACTGGCTGCGTGCAGCTGGAGCCGTACCACGAGTGTTTTCCGCTGCAGACACCGGCATCTGGAAGAGGGGAATGCAGTGGAGCCTGAAAACTCAGAGATGCTAGCAACCCCAGAGACCCAAGGGGTTCAAGGAGGCATGCTACAGCTCCCTCCTTCCTGCCACCTGCAGCTTGCAGACAGGAACATGTTAACAACTCTTTCAGACCTCTCCCTGCTCTGACAGCAGCTCCTGGGCTGGTCCAATCCTGCCACCACTTCCTATGATGTGGGACAGCTGCCTGAGGCTGGTGGGGGGCAGGAGGGCTGAGGTGCTACAGCTCTAGCTCGGGGAATCCCAAGGTGTGAGCTGCCTCGAGGGTCCCCACTCTTCCTTCCCGCAGTCTGACAAACAGGAGCCTGTCACCACCTGCAGCTCAGCGAGCCAGCCAAGAACATGTTACATCCCTTTTCACTGCCACCAGCTTGGCAAGCCAGCCAGGAAAGTGTTATAGCCCTTTTCTCACCTGCTGTTTGGTGTGTCCCAAGTTCTTGTCTCACATCCAGAAAGAATAAGATTACACGGATAACTGGAAGGTGAGCAAGGTAGAGAGTAGTTTTATTGAGCAGCAGGACAGCTGTCAGTGGAGAGGAACTCCGAAGTAGGTAGCTCCCACCTGCAGGTAGGTAGTCTCCAAGTGTGTCTGAGTCCAGTTGAGTCTGGAGTTTTCGGGGCCCCAGAATGGAGAAACTGCATGCTGATTGGTCCACAGGCAGAAGAAAGTGTGTGCTGATTGGTTCATGGGTGGTGAACTGCATGCTGATTGGTCCACAGGCAGAAGAAAGTGTGTGCTGATTGGTTCATGGGTGGGTGTGGAAAAAGCACCATCCCACTGGCCAAAAGACATCAAGAAAGTTATTAGTTTGGATCATAGTTACACCCAGAACTGGCAGCCTAGATTTCAGGCTTCAGGCTGTCCCTGTCTTGAAGGTCAGGCCTCACTGAGGATCTGCCCCTTTCTACCTAGGAACCTGCCTGTTTCCTGCTGCCATCACATAGAGGAACACAGATCCCACAAAAGGAGTAGACAACACTACTTAAAACTTGGTAAAATGGTTATTATGTCTTCCTAGAGAGAGGGCTATTAAGTAAAAATATTATAAAGGTAAAAAATGATCAGTGAGTTGTGAAATGGTTGTTCAGAAGAGGTGTCAAATAATAAAAAGTTTTGATTCTACTGACAGATAAAAGACATTGTACAAGTTTAATAGAATAATTTATGAGCAAGCACCCAAACCTGTCCAAGGAAAATAAATATTCTCAACCAGTGATATAGAAAAAGTGAGCAGGTGGTCTGCTCACTTATTTTCTCATCTAATAGAGATAATATAATAGGATCTACAATAGCATAGGCGGAAAGGTCCATAGGATCAGCCAATTTTTTTCCTTTAATCTCATATTCACTGAATCCATTGAATTACTAACTTGTTCCTAAAGTCACTAAATAATAAAGTAGATGTCTCCATGTTGAATCAGTGGAAAGCAATGTATCTAAAGAAATTCTTAAAAGTCTCAAATAGCCTCTGGATTACAGACCAACCTGATTATTGCCAGGTGAACTATTAAACTTGAGCCCATGACTTCCCTTCTGTTGACTCCCAAAGAACCTGCTTGAGCAATCAACATCTTGCTTTTTCACATCAACCTTTTAACAACATTCAAATGAACAATGATGTTTTATCATGTAATATGTTTTAATAGATAGGGTGATAGTCTAGTTCATATTTTAATACTTCATCATTTAAAAGTAAGAACATGACTTTCAACTGAAAAAATCTGTATTTTCAGGTTCCAAATAAAATAAAATAAGGCCCACAGGAAATACAAATGTAGAAGATACAATTCAGAAGTACCACAAAGTAGAAATGTAAAAAAATTACAGTGTAGATTCAGTAAGCCATTTACATATTTTAGAATATAGTTATATCTACAAAAAAAAAATTTATTTCTATTATCCTTTAATTCAAATTTTAAAATGCTACTTATAATTCTGTAGATTGTAGCTAGGTAATTGGAATACTTTCTGTATGAAATAATATATGTTTCTATGTTTGCATTTAAATAAGAATTTAATGCAGCTTTAAGCTGAAATAAAACATAATATAAATTAATTGTAGTAATCTTAGAAAGTAAATATATTATAGATGTTTACTTAAAATAATTTTTTGTGCTAAGATCTTATAAAATATTAAGCAAACTGCAATGTTACAATAAAAATAAAGTTTCCAACATGAACTAAATTTTATAAAATAAAACATTTCATAAAACTTTTTATGAAATTTTTAATGTTTTTAATTTAAAATTTTAATAAAATAGTGTCTCCACCTATCTGAGTATCATTTTTGCCACATTCACCATAATTTTATAGTCGTAGTTCTCACCAGACCTATTCCTATCCATCAGGAAAATAGCTCATGCTTTTCTATGAGCCACTAAAAATGGAATTTCTATCAGCAGATTACAATTGCTCCATAAATAAATCACCTTATGAGGTAAGAAGCTCAGTATCTCAGTGTGGAGCCTATAATGCATAATGTAGCCAGTAAAGGGAAGAATCCTTTATGTATTTAAAAAAAAAAAAAACCTGACTTTCTACAAGGCAAAGAACTGAGACAGCAGGATAAAATGTTATCTGTTTGAAGAGAAATGTAAACTCTTCCTATTCTTTCAAAACTATGTTTAAGTTATATAATTCTACCTTTGATGCAGATGCTGTAAAGTGTGTGATTCTGGCTAGTATCTGTGTATCTTTGATTTTCAGGACAATTGTTATCCTAAATTATTTCATCATTATAGTATCTACTATCATTCATTTTTCTTGTCAGTGTTCATAAAAGTTTGATGATGGTGATAAGAGATTTATTTTTTAAAGTCTCTTTGACATATGAGAATGCAAAGGAAAGAGGAAATATTATATTTCACATGGGACACTAAGCTGAAAGATTCAAATTGTGTTGATATTCAAGACCAAAACAGCTAACATTTTTTTTCTGAAATACTGAGTATAAGAATGTTTTATTTTACATCTCAGAGAGATGATTATTAACTAAGTGATTAATTCACAAATAATGCATTCAAGGTTAGGACAATGGACAGGAGAAAACTGTCATTTGAGGGAAGAAAAGACTTATTGGTGTTTTTATATAAACAATATTGATGACAAAGCCCAACGATTTAGGTTAGATGTGACTTTCAGACATATTCTTCTGAAGGCAGTTGAAAATTAAAGAGCAGTGAAATAGGCTTCCCTTTATCTTTGGCAATCTGTATTTTTAAAATAATAGAGATTTTTTGGTAATTTAATGCATATATACCTTGCCAAATAACTTTTGTTTGTATTAGTCTTAGTATTCCTGTGCTCCAATTTTCCAGTGACGCGCCAAATTCTACAGAATGCCACATCTCCACAATCTCCAGGTCATGCACAAACTGGCTCTACTTCATCTATCAAAACAAATTCTTTGTAAAACACATCTTCTGACTTGATTCCCATCATTTTGGACTCTTTTTAGCTTCATTTGTACATGACTGGCTTGTGTTCCTTGCCTAAGTAAAACACCATCTATTTCTTTTGCTTCTTGAAGTCTTCTCTGAGCAGCCATCCGAATTTTAATTCTCTTTTTCTGTGCTTCTGAATATACTATTAGGCATATTAATCCTTGACTTGGTTATCTTTTTCTAGCCACAGATTATAAATTACGTGAAAGCAAACTTATGCATGAATAGATTTAATTTTCTCAGGAATTAACATAGTTCTTGCCATGTACATGCTCAAAAAATTATTAACCAATTAATAAAATATATTTACCTCCCATCTCCTTACCCTAATCTTATATGTGCTACAAGAATCACATAACCACTTTTACAAATACATTGCCAAGAGAGACCCTCAGATATTTGTCTCCTTCAGTTCATTTAAGTCCTAAACAGGTAAACCAAAAGTCAAAATAAACTAATGTAAATACTAACACTAACAAAGATATTCCAAAAGAGGCAATAGTAGTAAGAAAAGATCTGACATATATGGAGTGCTTGTTATGTACTAAGTCATGTTTAAGTACTAAATACTGTATAACACCAAAAGTGCTTTATGGGCTTCATCAAATTTAACCTCACAAATAATCTATGGGATAGATACCAATATCAAACCTCTTCACTATATTAAAAAATGATTGACCTGCCAAATGCAATACAGGTTAGGCTGTATGCATAAAGCATTTTATCTGTGAACAATTCAAATATTATTCAATAAATATTAATTATTTTATTGTCATTTATGTTATATATCTCCAATGGCTTTTTATTGAATCCTTTGGTCTCAATTCCATGAGGCAAAGCACCCTCTCTCTCATAAACTTGAAACATATCTAGGTTAGAAGTGATCACTTCATGTTCATAAAATATGCATAGAATAGAACTGACGGTAAAATACAGCGA
Source organism: Plecturocebus donacophilus (assembly GCA_004027715.1). Taxonomy (NCBI): domain Eukaryota; kingdom Metazoa; phylum Chordata; class Mammalia; order Primates; family Pitheciidae; genus Plecturocebus; species Plecturocebus donacophilus. The sequence goes on from PVKP010009563.1 coordinate 33,469, forward strand.
TGTCATAGACTCTGACCCAGGTAAAAGATATGGAGGAAGGAATAATATAGGAAGGAACACTAATTATTGTTATATTATTATAAGATCATTATGCACCTTGATTAGTTAATTAGTAAAAACATTAAAGTACATGTTTAGACTGAACTTCTAGGCAGATGCCAAATAATGTATCCATCAAAATAATGGTCCATCAAAGCTGTCTGTATTCTAATCCCTAAATCCTGTAAATGTGTTATCATGCATGACAAAAGAAACTTTGTGGAGATTGAGATGAGGGCATTGTTCTGGATTATGTAGTAGTCCCAGTTTAATCATGAGTCTTTATAAGAGGGAGGCAGGATGGTCGTAGATACAGAAGGCATTGTGATAACAGAAGCAGGACAGTTATTTGAAGATACTATGCTTCTGACTTAGAAGATGGAGAATGAGAACAGGAACCAAGGGATTCAGATTTCTTCTATAAGCTGAACGAGTCAAGAGTCAAGAAAGCTGATTACCCGCTAGAACCTACAGATGGCTCTCCTGATCTGCAGAAATAGAATAAATTCACACTACTTTAGGCCACCGAGTTTGTTATAATTTGTTACAACAGTAATAGGAAACTAGTATATCTTCCTTCTGCTCATGATTACTTACTATAATCTTGTAGTTATTGATGCTTAAATGCATTCCAGTTATACTCCTGATTCAAATGACCTTCTCAAAATTAGTTTCCTGGGAAATCTGACCTAAATTAAAAGTAGTCTGAGGAAATCAAATTTAGTTTGGGATTTGGAGCTGAATCACCCATCAATCAGCCAGCTGACAATGAAGACTCCATCACTAGTGTTAGAGCTTACCATGAAGTAATGGTACAATTAATAATTTTGCTAGACAGGCTTGAACTTGAATAGAATACACTGAAAAAGATTTACTGTAATAAATAAAAGATTCATTGTGAACTTTGAGGGAGGTAAGTTGATATTATTTAGAATGTCAGTGGAATTAGATGGCTTTTACTGAGTTTCACTGGTGTGATTAAAAGCCATCAAATTCCACAAACACACACACTCACACACACACACCCAAAGAGAGAGAGAGAGAGAGAGAGAGAGAGAACCAAGGTGTTTAATCATCAATTGGCAAAAAATATAAAAGTCAAAGAGGCTCTTCAGCAGATGAGAATCATTTCCTTAGAAAGAGGCCAGAAAATCTGAGTATTTGGCTCTGATTTAATTACAATTATAAGTAAGTATTTGAGAAGAATTAGCATTAATTCTTTTTTATTTTTAGTGCTTTCTCTTTTTTATTGTACTTTAAGTTCTTGGGTACATGTGCAGATCACGCAGGGTTGTTGCATAGGCACTTACATGGCAAGGTGGTTTGCTGCCTCCATCCCCCTGTCCCCTGTATCTGGCATTTCTCCCCACGGTATCCCTCCCCAACCTCCCTACCCCTCGCTGTCCCTCCCCTAATCCCTCTGAACAGACCCCAGTGTGTGTGTTCTCATTGTTCAACATCCCCCTATGAGTGAGAACATGCAGTGTTTGATTTTCTGTTCTTGTGTCAGTTTGCTGAGAATGATTCTTTTAAAATAACACAAATAATGCATCACTCTTTCACTCATACAGATGGAGCATGTTTTAACCTCACAGTTGACACACTTTTTGATTTAAGAATATAAATCTATAAGGTTATAGAATGCCCATCAACGATAGACTGGACAAGGAAAATGTGGCACATACACACCATGGAATACTATGAAGCCATGAAAAACAATGCTTTTGTGTCCTTTGTAGGGACATGGATGAATCTGGAAACCATCATTCTCAGCAAACTGACACAAGAACAGAAAATCAAACATCGCATGTTCTCACTCATAGGTGGGTGTTGAACAATGAGAACACATGGACACAGGGAGGGAAGCATCACACACTGGGGTCTGTTGGGGAGGGGCTGAGGGAGGGACAATACTACTTTTGCTGCCTCCCATAAGTTTTGGTATATTGTGTTTTTATTTTTATTTTTCTCAAAATATTTTCTGAATTCCCTTTTGATTTATTTTTTTTCCTCACTGTCTGTTTGGGGATGTGTTTTTATGTTTATGAATTTCCAATTTACCTTCTATTAGAGATTTCTAGTTTTATATAATTGTGGTCAGATACTTGATATAATTTCAGTTTTTAAAAATTTGTTAACATTTCTTTTATGGCCTAATATGTGATCAATCATGGAGAATATTTTTTGTGCACTTATAGATAGCAAGATTCTAAAGCATGTTGGCTAGTCAACCCCTGCATATATGCTAGGAAAAGATCAGGCCTCTATTTGGGAATGAGTGAGATTGGGAAATCTGGGACAATGGACTCAAAAGTTTAGAAACCCAGATCCCTCTGAATGTTTAGGCCTTGCAGAGGTCGTTTACTGTTTGAGGCAAGCACTGCCTCCTCGTTGCAGATGATGAAAGATCTCTGTTTTGAAAGCCAAACCTACTTTTTTCAAGATCTACACCCATAGACCAATAAGTAGAAAAAGCAAATTGCAGCATAAGAATTGCTGAGTATATTGAAAGAGGGAATAAATAATTGTTCAATGGAGCTACAAAATCTAACCAAGCTGTACAGGAGTAATAAAAGTAGTATGTGACTTGGTTCTGAGACTGCTGGATCAAGAAGAAACACAATATATGGAAGCATTTATGGATATGTGAGTATTCTTTCTCAGCATGGGATTGAACCTGGTAAAACTTTAGAGATGGTGTTAACACAATGTTAGCTTAGTTCTTGGAAGTTTAGAGATAGTCATGAACTCTTAAGTGAAGCAATAATGTCATAAATTACATGTCAGATTCTGATAAAGGAAATAAACGTTTCAAAGATATTGGCATGCTAGAATGGCTGCTATACTGGATCAAGGCAGAAAACTAACCTGCAGTTTGTGTTCTGTGTTAGAGCTGTGAGGACATGCTATTTACTAAAGCAGTAAGGAATGCACTGGTGAATGGGACACCTGCATCCCAGAGAAACTTAATCTTGGGTATCATCTACAAGCCAAAGCTAGTGGTGGTAGATGCTGCTATCGAACCGAGTTTTCCAATGGTAAAGTAGTCTATGGTATCCCAAGTGATAGAATCTAGGTGGGAGCACGTAACTTTCAGAAGCAAAAAGAACATTATTATCATAACAAATCAAAGTGGGGCTCAGAAGCACATGACTCAAAGACCTAAGGAGATGGTTAAGGTAATGGAATATCTCTATCATCAAGGTAGATGGGAAGTCAACAAGGACATTGCTCAATGTAATCAATCAAAAGAAATTAAAAAGTTGATGATGAAGAGGCTGAGTATAGTCACTCTAAAAAAGTTTTGTTTTCAAGCTGAAAAATTTAAAGAGTTGGGAATCTCTGACTGTTGTAGACACTGCAAGAGGAGGAATCCTGTAACACGACAATTTTCATGATACCGTTTTCTCCATTACTTCCTCAAAATTACAGCCTTATATTTAGTTAACCATTCACCTGTGAATGGAGCACACCCAGATATTTCATGGATTGTTAGACATAAGATCCAATTTAACATTGATACTCATAGACTCAAAGTGATCTCCTGTTGTATATTATAAATGAGAAAACATGGGGACCAGGTAAATAATGAGGACTTGCCCCAGTTACAACTGAGTTTACGTAGCACACCAACTCAAAATATATAACAGAATGGACACATTGGTAATTATTTTAAACCCCACATTATTTCTTTACCATGAGAGGAAAGAGTTATTATAGGGGGGATTGCCAAGAAAAATCTTTTGCCACAGAAATGCAAGCCCAAATTAACAAATCCAACTTGAATCTTGTAGAAAATAGTTCTCCATGAACTTCTTCTCTTTCTCTATGCCCATACATTAGCCACCCATTTGTTCAGTTTCATTTACATTGTAAAAGATAGAAAATGTCTCCCTCCTCTCCTAGAGAAGATGTGTTTGCATTGTTAGGTAGTAAAGACAATATCTCCCTCTGGGAATGAGGATGTAAATTTTGTTGAAGTCTTAACATCTAGTATCTCAGAATGTGACTGTATTTGGAGACAGTTTCTTTCTTTCTTTCTTTCTTTTTTTTTTTTTTTTTTTTGAGACAGAATCTTCCTTTGTCTCCCAGTCTGGAGTGCCATGGCGCCATCTTGGCTCACTGCTACCTCCACTTCCCAGATTCAAGTGATTCTCCTGCCTCAGTCTCCTGAGTAGCTGGGATTATAGGCACGTGCCACCACACTTGGCTAATTTTTGTATTTTTAGTAAAGACAGGGTTTCACCATGTTGGTCAGGCTGATCTTGAACTCCTGACCCTGTGATCTGCCTGCCTTAGCCTCCCAAAGTGCTGGAATTATAGGTGTGAGCCACCGCACCTGGCCTGGAGACAGATTTTAATGAGATGATGGAATTAAAATGCAGCCATTACTGTTGGCCCTAATTCAGTCTGACTGGTGTTCTTGTTAAAAAAAAGAAATTAAGAGACACAGGGAGACACCACAGGAAAGTGAGCACAGAGAGTCAACCATGTGAAGAGGTAGCAGGATGGCATCCATCTGCAAGTCAAGGAGAGAAGATTCAGAAGAAACCAAACCTGCAGACACATTAACCTTGGACTTCTAGCCTCTAGAACTGTGAGACAATAAACTTCTATTGTTTAAGTCAACCAGTCTGATGATAATTTATTATGGCAGCCCTAGCAAACTCATACAGAGGGTTTACATCGGCTCCCATCGACCAAGGTTAGTTTCACTCCTACTGCCCATAATTTAACATATTCTCTAGAGAGATCCATTAGCTAGTTGACCGTATGCAGATTACATTATATCTCTTCCACCCTTAACAGCACAAGGATTCATCTTGACTAGAACTTACATATATTCCAATATCACATCCTTTCCTGCCCACATGACCTTAGCCAGCACTTTCAACCAGAAGCTTATAAAGAATTTGATTCCTTGACATAGACATTCTCCAATACCCAAAATCTCTCAAAATATAAAAGACCAAATGATCTATTTTATGGTCAAGAAGGTACAGCAATCAACACATGAATATATATATATATATTGGTTCGAGCACATTCAGCACCATTCAAAATATCAGCCTCATGAACTGATGTTTTGAAGGTGCCACCGAATTGCCTTCCTTTTTATGCAAGTATAGAATGCTGTCCTCCAGGACACAGACTGTACCTTTAATTAATGATCATGCTATGATGCTGCTACTCTAGGAAACAAGAACCAAGGGATAGAGTAAGGATGTCTCTTACTCTCAGGGATCCATTTCAGAAAATTTATACTTTATGATACTAAAACACTGACCTCTGCAGATTTAGATATTCCAGTCCCAGATAAGGAATGCTTCCATCAAGCAAATCAAGTATCCCATTAAACTTTAAGCTGCCACTAGATCACTTCAAGCAAGGAAAAAATGTTATCACCTGTATTAGTCAGGGTTCTCCAGAGAAACGAAACCAATAGGATAAATAGATGATATAGATAGGTAGGTAGATAGATGATAGATAGATAGATAGATAGATAGATAGATAGATAGATAGATAAATAGATGGAGACAGAGATAGATAGATGATAAATAGATAATAGATGATAGATATAGATTAGTAGATAGATAGATAGATAGATAGATAGATAGATAGATAGAAAGAAAAGAGGGGATTTATAATGGGAATTGGCTCATGTAATAAGGCCAAGAAGTTCCAAAATATGCTGTATGGAAAGTTGAGACCTAGGAAAGCCAGTGGTATAATTCAATCTCAGTGAAAGGGCTTGAGAATCAGAAGATTAAATGGTGTAACTCTCAGTCCAAGGCTGAATGCCTGAGAAAGGGATTGGGTGAAGGATGCTAATATAATCTCAGAATCTGAAATCCTGAGAACCCAAAGCTCTGTTGTCTAAACAAAGGAGAAGATGAATGCCCCAGCTTGAGAAAAGAGAAGAAATTTGTGCTTTCTTTGCCTTTTTGTTCTTTTTGAGCCTTCGATTGATTAAATGATGCCTGCACACGTTGGTAAGGGTACATCTTCTTACACAGTCTACTGATTCAAATGCTAATCTCTTCCAGAAACACCCTCACAGATAGGCAGAAATTGTGTTTTACCAGCTGTCTGGATATCCCTTAACCAAATCAGATTAACACATGAAGTTAACTATCACACCATTTCAGCCGGTAGGCTGTTCTTTTACAATAGGGAATGATTTGACATATAAGTGATGCCCTTGCATTTCTCTTATAATTCCTTTTCCTTATTTTTTTTGATAAATGAAAAACTGTCTCAGCTACAGACCGAAAAGGACCCAGTGACAAGGTATTCAGACCATTCAGGATTCCCTGTCAAGATATTTCCTTCAGGAGATGTAAAAACTTTACTCAAAATCACCCTCCTATTTCAAAGCCCACTTCCATCTAAAGACTAGAGCATACAGAATATGAAAGTTTGGAAGAACTATTTCTTCAGGGAAAGATAACTATGAAAGGCCATACCAGATATAGAACTCCATATGCTATTAGCTGAGGTCTTTGTTGCACTGCTTCACAGTTCCACTTCTTTTTCTGCTTAATTCTCCCTGTTTGGTTTCTCCAATGTTAAGGATAGTGCTTCTTCATAAACTTTCTGCATGTAAAGCTGGGTCTCAGAAACTTCTCTAAGGAAGCTGACCTAAGATAGGTAATTGAAGCATGTGAAACCCATGGGATATCTGATCAGAATAATAAACAGTGTTTATTAACAAACTCTTATGTATGTTGTCTATTTCACTTACTACTAATAATGACCTATATCACACACTTCTGTTTTGAAGCACTTAAAGTTTTCTGAATTAGCCACTAGTATGACAAATACTGACAGAATTCACTGCTTCTCTGAGCAAATTACCTATCCTTTTATAGCAGCAGCTCACGGAAGTGTAAAACTAACAAACCAACTTTTCAAATGAATTTGCAGAGGTTTCAGACAAAAAGAAGACAGAGGTAGACGGAATGTGGTTCACACAAGAGAGAAATATATTTTCTGCTTTGACTGCTTATAGAGAACTTGAGATGATAAATGAGCTATGACAACAGAATCTGTTACTTTCAGGGAAAATATCTCTATGTCTTATTTATCTGTTTATCAAAATATTGAAAATATTTGAAAAGCATTTAAGAATCTACTTATAACAATACAATGTTTTCTCCATCTTCTCAATCTAAACCTCTTAGCAAAAAACAAAAAAGAAAATTTATAATTGAGCCCTAGCATTTTACTTAACACTTATACATTGGTGTTATGAACATTTTCCTGATAATTTCACATATCTATACAGTAATAAGGGTCTAGGATTTTGCCCACTCAGAGCCCCTTTGAGATTTTTCTTCACTGGCCTAAATTCTAAATTCATAATTTCTTTTTAGGTACAACTTCTCTCCAAGACCTTACTTACATAGCTTACTTTCTTACTTACATACCTGTTACTTTATAACATATAAAATAAATCCTCCTCTCAGGTGCTTTGTAACAACATGTTTACCATTATACATTTTCACTCTTTGGTATTTTATTTTTTTTAAATACAAAAGAAAAAATAGGGAGATATTAAAAAGCATAGGTATAAATTCTTTATATTTTCCTTTATAATTTTGTTCACTTCTAGTTTTCAATATCTCCTCATCCAAACATTTGAAAGCCATAGCATTTAATTTAATTATATTTGCTTATGTGTTTTAAAATGTAATCTTTAATTAAATTGAAATTAATTTTTGTGATGTTACTCAAATTTCAAGCCAATATTTCTGATATTATCTAACAAATATTACCTTTCATCCCTGTTATTTTTTATTTCTCCTTTGTCACATTTTTATATTATCTAAATTCATTTTGCCCTGATCTGAAGACTATACATAATATGTATGAAGACATGACTATGTACCCCATGAATACATACTTATTGTATGTCAATTAAAAACTAAATTAAATAACAAAATATGTTTTGGTGAGTTTATCTGTTCAACACCTCTGTTTTGTATATATTACCAAGGGTTTCAATAAAATCATTCGTTTCAAACTCAAATCACCATGGGGCTGACACTTGAGTAACCTTGAATACCTAGTTAATGTAACTAAATTTTCTCTTTTGTAAAATGTTATAATAGTTATGTTTAAATCTTACTGTGGCAATGAACTGTACATCTATATTATGTTCACTACCAGAATCAAAGACTGATAAAATCTTACCATTCACCCATTCATGAATCTACTTAATAGAATGTAAATTTGTTTAGTGTCTGCTCAATTTCAGATACTCTGCTAGGCATTGAGAATATGTTAGCAGAAGGATTTTTTAAAGAAATTGCCCTGCTTCCTAAGACATCATAATGTCTTTTCAGGAAGAACAGAAAGACATAATACTGCCTGATAACTGCTAAGATAATCATATATGCATTTGTTAAGGTGAAGAAAAGGTGTACAAATAATATAATGTGTGAGTCTCTAAGAGTGTGTTCTAAAACAGCTGAGGCTTGAATTAAGACATGCACATTCTAATTAGATAGCACTGCTATTTTTAGGGGGCCTAGTTCTAAGGTACACTATCAACACTCTGATAGTAGATTCTAGGTAAAGTAGTGTAAAAAAAGTTGAGATTATTTTTACAAACATCCTGACTTTTGTGTGTTTTTTAAACTTATACTTCACACTTGTACTTTGGCTACTGACAGTGTGTTTCCTTAGCAACTCCTTAGACTGAATCTTTTTTTGGACATTGTCTTAAAAATGTAAGCTAGATACAGCTAGACTGGCCAATGTCCTGCCAGGTTTTGACAGTTTGGTAGGAAATGGTAAAAATTATTTTTCAAAGATGTCTTTGCTATCTTTCCTTGTTGTGTTTTCTATTTGCATCATTGATAGTTTTTTCAAGTTGAAATTAATATCCAGCATGGAGTTTTATTGGAACTGCATTAATCTCTAAATAATTTAGCTGTGTGATGACATCTTTATAATATTCAATCTTCTCATTCTAAAAATCTCTTTATCTCACTTTTTATTTGAGACTTTTATTTGTCAGGGAAGATTTGTAGGTTGATTATTTGAGTATCATATATTTTATATTACAGTCTTTTCCAAATATTTATGGTTTTTATTGTCATTGTCATGGATAGGATCTGTTTCATCAAAATGCACTTGCTGATGGCTGCTGCTTATATATTGCAGTGTCACAAAAGGCTGACCTATCAGAGCAGGCTCAACATGAATCATAGATCTTACCCAAAACAAACTTTACTAATGAATAATGAAGAATGCCAGCAAAAAGAAAGCACAGATATATTAGAATCTGTTTCTAGAAGACTGAATTGTCAGATATAGCCTCCAAAATACTCTTTCTCTGAATTGGTATACATTTTGATTTTGGAGTTCCTAAACTAAATAAGCAGGAGGCCATGAGCCTGAAGCTGTGTCAGTAGTTTAAGTTTCTTGTAACAAACTGAAGCCTAATACGTGAACAAACTAAAACCTAATATGGGAGTATATTTTTGTAACAAACAGCTGACTTTCAGCCAATTGAAAACAGTTGAGCATCAACTAGTCACAAGCGGCCAACTAATCAGACCATGCCCAAAGAAAGCAAATGCCTCATCACATCCTGCTTGAACAAGGCAAATGTCTACTAGCCAATTAAATGATACCTCTGTTTGCTTCCATATTAGGCCTATTAAAACTCCATGCTCACATGGCTGGGTAGAGCCCTCTACTTCTGGTTCTGAATGCTGCCTGTTTCATAAATCATTCTTTGTTCAAATACACTCTGTTACATTTAATTTGTCAAAGTTGTTCTTTATAACAGTATCAGAGGTATATTCTAACTGTCTGATGTAAGATAAATTAGAGGACATATTAACATTGGGGTTTCTAAGTGACACACTGAATTTCCCAACAATTGCGTCACAAGAATCCACATTCCAGGTTTATTTACAATAAATAACCAAAATCAATTAAATATGTTCTCTTAAAACATATTTTTATACAGACACTCCATCAAGTATCTTACTGTTATTGTATAACATCCACATGTTTAAAAGTGGTCTAGTATAGATATTTTCTTAAAAAAATAGAATTGTTAATAACTACGTACTTTCACCATTCAGGAAATAATGTAACAGCTCTCCATACAAGCAGGAGAAATAAGGTGCCTTAGCCCTAATTTCAACATTTTATTTTTTATAAACAAATATGGCAATATTTTAATATCTGTTCAATTTGAGTGTTGACTATATAATTACCTGTTATATTATTTTTGAAGGATTATTTAATAACTAAAAATATTGTATTAGTATTAATAGTATTAACTACTTAAAACAATTTAAGTATCTTTCATGTTTTACCTTCTTTTTACCCTACATAATCATTACCAACTGAATCTCGAAAAAATATAACAAATCTTAATGGCAATCATTCCATAGAAAAATGAGTAACATCATTCTAATGAGCTATCCTCAACTTCTACACGGAGTGGTGTAAAAACAAATACATACTATATTGGGCCAATGAGTTTGGTAAAAAGAATAGCCCCCAATTACAAGTGATAATAGAAATAATGTTTCCAAAACATATATTTATTTCAACTCTATTTTTCATCAGATATGGGAAATAAAATTCTAGAAACTTAAACAAAACAAAAACAAAGGTAAAACCAGAATTACTATGTTCTTTTTAGTTAAACATAGTTAATACTGTAGAGTTAAATTATGAGGAAAGCCCCAGTTTGTTCTTTAGCAACTTAGTTTCTCATTCAATATTTACTGTTTATTTTTTTATTTTGTAATTTATATTTTAAAATAATATGTATGTCCATATGACATTGCTTGCCTGTTTTGTTTTGCATTGTTTTCCATGTTTAATAAATCAAGGCAAGCTTGTTACATTTACTGTTTTTGAGAAGTCTTTGTCTTTGTATGTTCTGAAAGTAATATTTCCATTTTCTATGTATTCTCTAAATAATATTTCACTTTCCTATGTACTGCTTTTTAATTAGTCTCTTTTTCTCTTTTATATTATTTTGCAGTTTCAACGCTATATCTAGCTTTTTATTTAGTTTATTCATCCCTTGGAGATTGACTGGTTATTATAAATTTAGGTTGTTTAAATAAAAAATTTTTATCATTTAACCTCTAATTTTTAGCTCTCTACATTTTAATCTATTACGTCTTTCTGGAAGGCTTTCACATATATGCTTAATGTTTTCATTATGTTCTGATTTTTTTCTTAACATCACCTTAATGCTTCCATCAATTATATTTTTATCTCATTAATGCAGGTCAATGAGATACATTTTAGTTAAATTCATTTTTAAGCTAATTTCCTTTGAAATTTTATTAATATTACTCATTTCATGATGGGTTTTATATTTAGGTGATTTTAGATTTACATAAAAATTAGTCAGAAATTATTGAGAGTCCCTTAAATACCTTCCCCGACCCACAGTTTCTTCTATTATCAGCATCATAGTAATACTTTTAATTTCAATAAATATTTATTTTTATTATTAGGATTCTATTTTAATCCGACTTAAATATCTTTGATTTTTGTGTTTACTATTTTGTTCTCTTGTTTTTGCTGCATAATTTAAATCACTTTTAAATTTTTGTTATGCTTTTCCTTTCATATTGCCATTTTATATGGATTTAATTTTTGTGTATTTATCATTCTCTGATGGTGTATTGTTTCCACTTAGATAGTGTTTAATAAGAGTTCTATTTAGGTCTGTTCATATTTTTGGACACTCTTTAAAATCCATTTAGTGAAAGGAACTTATCAAAGCCCATAACAAAAAATATCAGCCTGTTACAATTTTTTAATTTAATTGCTTGTTTCAGGCTCTCAAAACTAAGAAAGTTGTACAACTTGGAGCAGCAACATTTATATAAAGTTAGGATCACTGTTATTGACATTTCAGTACTATTTTTCCCCAAAGCAATACTTATGTTCCTACATGCCCTTATAAATTCTTGCTGCTCCCTCATTAAAATGTCTCCTTTTCTTTAATCTGGGTGGAGTTTTGTGACTTTTCCCTTTTTTCAGACAGGGTCTCCTGCTGTAACTCAGGCTGGAGTGCAGTGGCATAAATATGGCTCACTGCAGTCTCTATCTCCCCAGGGACAAGCGATGCTTAGACCTCAGCTTCCCAAGTACCTGAAACTGCTGGGGGATGCTACCATATGTGGCTAAATTTTGTATTATTTGTAAAGACTGTGTCTCACTATGTTGCCCAGGTTGGTCTCAAACTCTAGGCTCAAGCGATCCACGCACCTCAGCCTCCAAAAGCACTGGGGTTACAGGCATGAGTCAAGCACCCAGGGTGACTTTCTTAATAAACAGAATGTGGTTGATAGTCATAATATTTGAGGATAGATTATAGTGAAAAACAAATAGCTTCCGCCGGCCTTCTCTTAATCTACCTCATGCCTTGAAAGCTCAAAGCCAATATCTGAGAAGTCTGGTTATCCTGAATACTCTCACCAGGAAAGACTAGGTGGAAAGAGAAAGAGGAAATGAAAGATGCCAAAGAACACACAGCTATTGCAGCCCCCCAGCTAGTCATGTCTCTCCTATTTGGGTATCACATATGTGATATCAAACAATCAGGGAAGAGACAACATTTCAATTCATTCAATTTTCAATATTTTGTAAGGTTTTAAGATGTTGGCCAAAAATTTCAGAGGAAAATCTAAGAAATTTGAAAACGATAGTGGACCTTAACAAAATTCCATGTATCTCTGTTAGTCTGGGAAACTGTGAAAATGTAGAAGGACACATGTAAGTTCATGAGTCAGCAAAGAAAACCGTCTCTGTCTATAGTTTTTGGCTGAACATGAAAGCTTTTACACAGAGACAGTGAAAGACAAAAGAGAATTTTAAGTTACCAGAATCGTGAATAAATCCCTGTCATTCAAAAAGCATATTAATTAACAACGGGTAGAACCCTTCCTGGCTCAAGGTAAATGAGCTGATGACTAAGCTATCCTGACCTAGGGATGGTAGCTAGAAAGAAAGACTTAGTAAATAAAAATAAATAATTTAAAAAATGTTTAAAATTAAGTGTATATGTGTAAAATTCCTAGAATATAACATAGAAGTTATAGATGACCATGTGCTTGGCAATGACTTTTTAAGATACAGCAAAGGTATAATCCATGAAAGAAACAATTCACAAACTGGACTTTACTAAAATTAAAATTTTCTTCCCTATAAAAGTCACTATCAAAAGAATTTTAAAAAACCAAGAAAAGTGATATTTGCCAAAAAACATAGCTGATAAAAGACTTTCATTCAAAATATACACAGAACCCTTAAAATTCAACAATAAGAAACAAAAAATGCAATTTATTGATATATTTTTATTTTTTTTTAATTTACTTCAATAGCTTTTGGGATACAAGTAGTTTTTGTAACATGGATGAATTGTATAGTGGTGAATTCTGAGATTTTTGTGCACTCGTCACTCAAGTAGTGTTCACTGTGCCTAATGTGTAGTTTCTGGTCCCTGACGACTCTCTCAACCTTCCCCTTAGAGGTCTGGAAAGCTTATTATACCACTCTGCATACCTTTGTGTACTCACAGCTTAGCTCCCAGTTATAAGTGAGAAGATAGGATTTTTGATTTCCACTCCTATGTTATTTCACTTAGAACAATGGCCTCCAGCTTTATCCAAGTTGCTGCAAAAGACATTATTTCACTCTTTTTAATGGCTGAATAGTATTCCATGGTGCTTATATATACCACATTTTCTGTGTCCTTTCATTAGTCAGTGGGTGCTGACCTTGGTTCCACATCTTTGCAATTGTAAATTGTGCTGCTATAAAAATATGTGTGCAAGTATTTTTTTCACATAATGACTTTTTTTTTTTCTTTTGCTTAGATACCCAGGAGTAGGATTGTTGGACTGAATGGTAATCTACTTTTAGCCCTTTAAGGAATCTTCATACTGTTTTCTACAAAAGTTATACTAATTTACATTCACCGCTAGCAGTGCATAAACATTCTCTTTTCTCCACACCCTCACCAACATCGTATTCCTTCTTGACTTGTTAATAATGGTCATTTTTGCAGGAGTATGGTATTGTTCCATTGTGGTTTTAGTTAGTATTTCCCTGGTGATTAATGATGTTGAGCATTTTTTTCCCTACATTTGTTTCCCATTTGTATATCTTCTCTTAAGAAATGTCTATTCATGTCCCATGCCCACTTTTTAATGGGACTATTTGGGCTTTTTCTTGCTGATTTGAGTTCCTTGTAGATTCTGAATACTAATCCATTGACAGATGTGTAGTTGGCAAATACTTTCTCCCATTCTGCGAATTGTCTGTTTACTCTGCTGATTATTTATTTTGCTGTGCAGAAGCTTTTATGTTTAATTAGGTCCCATCTATTTATTTTTCTTTTTATTACATTTGCTTTTCGGGTCTTAGTCATTAATTCTTTGCCTAAGCCAACATCTAGAAGAGGTTTTCCAACATTGTCTGCTAGAATTTTTAAAGGTTTAGGATTTATACATAAGTCTTTGATCCATCTTGAGTTGACCTTGTGTAAGATGAGTGATAAGGATCCAGTTTCATTCTTCTACCTGTGGTTTGCTAGTTTTCCCAGAACCATTTATTAAATAGGGTGTCCATTCCACAATTTATGTTTTTGTATGCTTTTTGAAAGATCAGTTGGCTTTATAAGCATGGCTTTATTTCTGGGTTCTTTATTCTGTTCCACTTGTGTATATGCATACTTTTGTACCAGTACATTGCTGTTTTGGTAACTGTAACCTTATGATATCATCTGAAGTCCAGTAAGTGATGCCTCCAGATTTGTTCTTTTTGCTTAGAACTGCTTTGACTATGCAAGCTCCTTTTTGGTTCCAGATAAATTTTAGAATTGTTTTTTCCTAATTTTGTAAAAAATGATGTTATTTGATGGGAACTACCTTGAATCTGTAGATTTTGGGGGGTTGTATGGTTATTTACACCACATTGATTCCACTCATCCATGAGCATTTGTTTGTGTCATCTATGATTTATTTCAGCAGTGCTTTGTAGTTCTCCCTATAGAGATCTTCACCTCCTTGGTTAAGTATATTCCTAAGTATTTTAGACTTTTTTTTTGGCTATTGTGAATGAGAATAAGTTATTGATTTGATTCTCAACTTGGTCATTGTTGGGGAATAGAAGTACTGATTTTTATACATTGACTTTCCTTTTTTCTTTTTTGTAGTTTTCTTTTTTTTTTAATTGTACCTTAAGTTCTGGGGTACATGTGCAGATCATGCAGAATTGTTTGATAGGTACATACATGGCAATGTGGTTTGCTACCTCCATCCCCCTGTCACTTATATCTGGCATTTCTCCCCACGTTATCCCTCCCTAGCCTCCCCACCCTCCACTGGCCCTCCCTTATCCCCCCACAACAGACCCCAGTGTGTGATGCTCCCCTCTCTGTGTCCATGTGTTCTCATTAACACCTGCCTGTGAGTAAGAACATGTGGTGTTCAATTTTCTGTTCTTGTGTCAGTTTTATGAGAATGATGGTTTCCAGATTCATTCATGTACCTACAAAGAACACAAACTCATTGATATTTACGGGTTCTTTTATCAAGTCTAGGAGTTTTTAGGAGGAACCCTTAGGTTTTTCTAGGTATACAATGATATCATCTGCAAATAGGAATAGTTTGACTTCTTGTTTTCCAATTTAATGCCTTTGTCTTTTTCACGTGCCTAATTGTTCTGACTAGGACTTCTAGAACTATGTTGAATAGGAGTGGTAAAACTGGGCATCTTTGTTTTGTTCCTGCTATGTGAGAGAATACTTTCAACTTTTTCCCATTCAGTATGATGTTGACTGTGGGTTTGTCATATATGGCTTTTATTATTTTGAGGTAGATCCCTTCTATACCTAGTTTGTTGAGAATTGTTATCATAAAGGGATGCTTGATTTTGTTGAATGCTTCTTTTTGCAATTCTTGAGATGATCATATGGTTTTTGTTTTTAATTCTGTTTATGTGATATATCACATTTATTGACTTGCATGCATTAAACCATCCCTGTATCCCTGGAATAAAACCCATTTAATCATGATAAATTAAATTTTTGATGTGCTGTTGGATTTAGTTAGCTAGTATGTTGTTGAGGAGTTTTGCATCTATTGATTTATATTTTTCTTTTTTCATTTTTGTGTTCTTTCCTGGTTTTGGTATCAGGGAGATTTTGGTTTCATAGAATGATTTAGAGAGGACTCCCTCTCTCAGTCTTCTGGAATACTTTCAGTAGGATTCGTACCAATTCTTTGAATGTCTGGTAGAATACATCTCTGAATCCATATGATCCTGGGCTCTTTTAATGGACATTTTAAAATTACTGCTTAAATTTCACTTCTTGTTATTAGTCTGTTCAAGGTTTCTATTTTTTTTTCTGATTTAATCTAGGAGGTTATGTTTCCAATAATTTATCTATTTCCTCCAAGTTTTCTAGTTTGTGCACATAAAAGTGTTATAGCAGTCTCAAATAATCTTTTATATTTCTGTGGTGTTGGTTGAAGTGTCTCTAGTTTCTAGGCCATTTAATTTCATTGTTAATATTGAGATGTGAGGTACTATTCTCTTCATCATGTTAATTGTTACCGAGGTCTTTTTTTTTTTTTATTATGTTATTGTTTTATAGGCCTTGTGCATTTTAAGCTTTCAAAGATTATACTTTGGTGCATATTAAGCTTATGTTTCAAGGGTTAGAATTCCTTTTAGCATTTCTTGTGGTGCTGGTTTGGTAGTGACAAGTTCCCTCAGCATTTGTTTGTCTGAAAAGCGACTTTTTTCTTTCAATTTTGTAGTTCTTGGGAAGTTTCTGATGAGAAGTCTCCTGTTAGTCTGATAGGTTTTAGGTTACCTGATGCCTTTGTCTTACTGTTCTTAGAATGATTTCCTCAACCATCTCTCAAATAAGTTTTCCAGACTTACTATATTCTCTTCTTGCTCAGGAACATCAATTATTCTTAGGTTTAGTCATTGTACATAATCCCACATTTCTTGAAGATTTTGCTTATTTCTTTTGATTCTTTTTTCTTTATTTTTGTGTGATTGGGTTAAGTCAAAACAACCTTGTCTTCAAGCTCTGAAATTCTTCTATTGTTCTAGCCTACTATAAAAATTTTCCACTGCATTTTGTAATTCTCTCTGTCGTTGATTTCTAGACATTCTGATTGTTTTTTTTCTGATGATATCTATCACTCTAGAAATTCTGTCATTCATATTCTGAGCAGCTCTTTTAATTTATAGTGGTTTTTACTTTTCTCTGGTGTCTGCTTGACTAGCTTTGTAATCAACCTCTGAATTCCTTATTTGATATTTTTAACAGTTTAACTTCATTTAGATTCATTTGCTGGAGAGACAGTGTGATCTTTTGCAGGTGTTTTAGAACTCTATTTTGTCATATTACTAGAGTTAATTTTCCTGCCCGGTAACTCCTGCACTCATAGCTGTAACCTACAGTTCACTTTCCTCTACCCCAGCACAGGCCAAGAGAGTTTGCCTCACTTGTGGTTATAATGTGAGACCCAGTTGGGAACTTCTTTAAACCTGTAACCACTGCCTAAGCTTATTTGCTGCCCTGCAAAATATCTCCTGTAAGGAACAGCAAGGGATGGCTGACCTCAGTCTGTCCTGGGATCTAGGATTGCATGCAAGGGTCTTCTTGCTGTTGCTCCAACTTTTGTATTCAATGAAACTCCCCAAGTCAGTTCCTGTATTCATTGCTTTGGCTATGAGCAATAAGCCAAAGCAAGGAGCCAAAAAGCAATGAGCCAAAGCAATTGAGGTCTTTCCCTGTGGCCTGAACTTTCAGGGTCCCCAGTGGGCATGCATATGCTGGTGGCAGTCTTTCCCCTCCTCACATTCTGAGGACTGTCAGACTGGCTCATGATGTAACTTGCAGCTTCCTGCTTCCTTCAAAGTGTCTATATATTCTTTCAGATGTCCTGTTTGGTTCCTGCATAGCTTTTGGGAAAAGAGTTCACAATGTTAATCTCTACATACTATTTTGTTCTCCCAAGTTGGAGAGATATGCCAGCAATGCCTGTAATCCACCATCTTGGAAATGAAAAAAATTTAAAAATGGACCAAGGTCCTGAAGAGACAGCTCACCATAGAAAATATACAGATAATAAACAAACATACAAACAGATGTTCATAGGTAATCAAGAAAATGGAATTTAGAACAATGAGATACCACTACATATAAGTTAGAATGGCCAAAATCCACAACATTGAAAACACCAAATGGTGGTGAGGATTTACAGCAGTAGAAACTTTCTTATTCATTGTTGAAAGGAATACAAAATGGTACAGTCATGTTGGAAGACAGTTTGATGCTTCCTTACAAAACTAAACATAACCTTATCCTATCATTCAGCAAACCTGCTTTTTGGTATTTACTCAAAGGAGTTAAACTTATGTCTACAAGAAAACTTGCATGAAGATATTTATAGCAACTTTAGTCATAATTGCCAAAACTTGTTTTTAAAAAAGTACATAAATTTAAGCCTTGCAAGTGCAGTTTTTTTACATTAATATATTGGATGTTGGTGAAGTCTAGACCTTTAGTGTAATTATCACCCAAATAATGTACATTGTACCACTCCCTCTCACTCTCCCACAATTTTGAGTTTCCAATATTTATTATTCCACATTCTATGTCCATAGTTCTCACCTTACATTAATTCTCAATGATAACTGAGAACATGCAGTATTTTACTCTCCGAATCAGAGTTGTTTCACTTGCAATAATGGCCTCAGGTTTCATCTATGTTGCTGCAAAAGACATGATTTAATTTTTTCTAAGACTGAATAGTATCTCATTGCATATATACACCATATTCTTTTATGTAGTTATCCATCTATGAACACATAGGTTGATTCTATCTTTACTATTGTGAATAGTGCTACAATGAACATATGAATACAGGAATGTTTTTATATAATGATTTATCTTTCTTTGGGTAAATATCCAGTAGTGGTATTGCTGGATCAAGTGATGGTTCTATTTTTAGATCTTTGAGAAATCTTCATGCTATTTTCCATAGAGATTGTACTAATTTACATTCCCACCAACAGTGAATGTTTAAGAGTTCCTATTTTTCTGAATCCTGAATATTATCTTTTTGTTTTTGTTTGTTTGTTTGTTAACATTTCAATAATGGCTATTCTGACTGGTGCTAGATGATATCTTACTGTTGTTTTAATTTGTATTTCTTTTATGATTAGTGATGTGGAGCATTTTTCATATGCCTGTTGGCTATTTGCATATCTTCTTTTGAAAAATATCTATTTATGTCACATGCTCACTATTTAATGGGGTTATTTTTTATTTGTTTGTTTTTGTGGTTGTTGTTGAATTATTATTTTCCCTGTAAATTCTGAAAATTTTCCTGTTATATACATAGTTTGCAAATATTTTCCATCTCCCACTGGAACTGAGTCTAGAGAACAAGAATGAAACATTTAAATCTTATTTTTTCTTGATGTATAATTTTTTGGTCAAAGCACTTAGTGATAAGTGAATATTTATGGAATAAATGATATTTAATAAAGGAAAAACTGTTCATTTAATATAAATTATCTCTTTATTGTGTTTATTCTATATTATAAAATGCAAATATCCTTATTAGTGTATTAAAAAAACCTTCAAAATGTATTGAAAATATGTTTTGTTAAATTTAATCTTGGAAGTTAGGATATGGCCACTTTATGAATAAAACCTGATTTTGGCCAGTGTGGTGGCTCATACCTGTAATCCCAGCACTTTGAGAGGCCAAAGCAGGTGGATTATGAGGTCAGGCATTCAAGACCAACCTGGCCAATATGGTGAAACCCCATCTCTACTAAAAATACAAAGATTAGCCAGGTGTGGTGGCAGATGCCTGTATCCCAGCTACTTGGGAGGTTGAGGAAGAAGAATTGCTTGAACCTGGCGGTTAGATGAGATCATGCCACTGCACTCCAGCCTGGGTGACAGAGCAAGATTCTGTCTCAAAACAAACAAACAAACAAACCTGATCTTAATCATTTAATCCTACCTTTAAATAACTTAGTTCTTAGATACCATGTTAAAACTCTGGGTATGTAAGTATATAATTAATTCTATGTAAAATAATTATCAAATTAAATAATAACAAGAATATTTTTCTCATATTCATTTGGCTTTACAAATGAATGTAAATGTAAATAATGTAAATGTAAATGATTGCACGTAAGTGACATGCAATCACTTAAAGTGTATATATGCATCATTCACAAATGTCTAACATTTTCTAATCTAACATTCTCATATTGACATTTTTACATTCCATGGTTTCATAAGTTTCAAAAATGACATGCCTATCTCATAAACCATAAATATATTAAATATTCCTTTTTAAAATATTCTTTATTCTTAAAACTGAGTCCTTATATTTTAACATAAATAAGCTCTTAGTCCTCATAAATGTATAAATAATGTACAATGACAGTGTACACTGATAAAAATCTCACCTTTAACAACCTACGTTTCCACTTAGAGAACTACTATATTGTTAAGTGGGAGGTGATATAATTGATTTTAACATTGTTTCTGTCTTGTAATGTCAGCAACTTAACTTGCTTCAACCCAAGTGCATCTTAATCATTATATTCAAAGACAATTGCTTGACTCCCCCACCCTCAAAGCATTCTTGGCTTCCCTCCACTTTGTTTCTTTAACACTGTTAGTTTTTTTCTGGATCCTCTTGGGTAAAAATCTGTAGTTAATATGCAGATCATCTCTCTTTGTAATCAGTACTTCTGAAAGGTTATTACCATTGTTCTCTAAGGACCCTACAAATTCTGAATCAGGAGGAAATACCATGCCAATCTAGTTATTCTTTGCCCTCAGCCTCACATCAATGACAAAATAATATAAAATTCATTATCAGTGCAATCAGTGAGAGTTCACTAATTCATTATTTTGAGTTTTTAACAATAGCACATACACATAATATATACCTATATATACTTTTAAATACACATTGTTATATTATTTAAAATGTTTATACTATATTAAGTTCTACTAAATTGCTTAGCTATGCATGTTTCATAAAGAGATCCTCTATTCTATTAGGCAGTCCTTCTGGGGAAGCCTGTCCATATTTTTTCCTCTATAGAATTGCAAGCCTGATAGCGACATAACATATGCAAGATGCTCCATATTATTTAAAATACTATCACAGGGAAGTACAACCTGTTCAAAATCCTCTGTGTCCTGCATAAGTCATTAATTAGCTTATTTTTAAAAGAACATTAAAATCAGAAGTGAAGAGTAGAAATGCACTAATGGGAAATTTCTGAACTCTTTGTAGGAATTCAGAGTTCCTTCTGTTTATAGTAATAGTCACCAAGTGCTATAAAAACATAGGAACCTTACAAAAAGTGTTTCATAGGCTATTAAGGCGTTAAAGACCATAAAATAATAAAAAAAAAAAAAAACAGAAGTTTGGCTCACATAAATTTGAGCCCAATATGTGGTAATATGTAGGCTAAACCTGATAAAAGAAACATACAAGAAAAGATGTTTCTATATATGGATAAATTTGTAACATTCTCTGGCTCAGAATATTCTAGATTCTATTTTGTGGGTTATTTAATATGCTATTTACTCCAATTCACATCATAATGCTACATGGTGTTTTGTACTACTATTTAATAGTTACAAAAAATATTTAATACATTTTGTTAAACAAGTTGGTGGTATCCTCATGCTGTATTTTACATTTTACAAACAGAAAAAAAAGCACTGTAATAAATCTTAAAAGCTTTATGCAGAAAAAAAAAAACACACTTTAGAGGCAAAAAGGAAAATTATTAGTTAGAAAAGGTCAAGAAGCTAACTCAATTCATAACAGAAATAGTGCAAGTAACCACACTTCTCACCATAATGAAAGCAAACAAATCATATTATTAAGCTAAAGGGAAAAGTGCACCCATCATACTTGGCATTAATGTTTTTCATGCTCTCAACAAGTATAAATCATGTAAACTGAAAACTAAATCTTCAATTTTAAGTAAATAAATATTTAGTTGTGAAGTTGAAGTTCTTTTTCTTTTTCTTTTTGTCATTCAGCTTATCACTTCACAAATAAAACGTTTTTAATTATTAAATAAAATTTCTGTATCATTTAAAATCATTTAATAATAAGATAATGATATTTTGAATGACAAATTGGAATTTAGTTTGGCTATAACAGTCTAATTAGATTACATTTTAACGAATTATTTATTTCCAAATTGTCTATGCAAAAATGAATTTACTTAGAATTGAGCACTCAGTTAACAGACCTCAAAAATAACCATCCTAGACAGCGGAAATAGCTTAGAGTTTATGTTTCTTTCATGCTTTTCAACAAATACAGACAGGCTTCCTCAGAAGGATTGCCTAATAACATAAACAAAGTTTATGTTAGCTTAGAGTTTATGTTCTTTTCATGTTTTTCAACAATGTATAAAACAACTTTAGTATACATAATTTGGGGTCAATGAAACAAATTAGTAGAATGACTTTGAAAAACAGGTCTAGCAACATTTTACTTTTTCTTTTTTATTGTAACAAAAGGATAAATAAATACTTGAAGGGATGAAGCCCCATTCTCAATGATGTGATTATTATGCATTGCATGCTTGTGTCAAAACATCTCATGTGCTCCGTAAATATACACACCCACTATGTATCCACAAAAGTTAAAAATTTAAAAATTAAAGGAATAAAAGCAAGTAATATAGAACAGAATAATTGTACATCTATCTGCATTTGCTTATGTTGACATTCTTATTTAAAAATCAGTATGTGAACAGTTTACAAATAAAAAATAATTATATATTTACATATACTTGTATAAATCCTTCATATTCATATATCTCAAAATCTAAATCATCCATCAGCAGTAATTTTAGGAAAGACAATGTAGAAAAGACACGATCTTACAGCCAGAAACAAAACAAAACAAACAAAAAACAAAAACAAAAATGAGAGGCCCTCAGTCTGACAGCTCAGAAAGTAAGACTGTCAAACACCTTGTGTGATTGAAATACATCCTTCCAAGTTCACAGAACAACCTGTAGCCTTGACTTTAGCTTTGTAAAGGCCCACGCTAAACTGTGTCTGTAGAAATGCACAGAAACTGTGCCATAATAAATATGCGTTGTTTTAAAATGCTAAGTTTGCATTATTGTTATACAGCAATAGATAACCAATACACTATCACTCACATACTAACAATGAGAGCAAAGGGGATCAATCCAGAAAGTGAGTGGATAATTCCAAGGGAGACAAGAGAATCTTGGTCATTTTCATTTCCGTTAAAAGCGGTGAAAGGCAGAAAAATTCACTGTAGATTAATTCCCTTGCCTCCCTCCTTCCCTTCTTTCTCGTTTTTCTTTTGGTTTCCCTTTCCCCGCCGCTCTCTCTTCTTTACATACTCCATACTCCATAGTTTCTACCTAAAATAACTAATTTACTCTCATGGTTTCAATGATCACATCGTCAAATCTTAATCTCAAATTCTGATAATTCTCCCAGTATTCTTGTTTCTATACTGATTTTTAACATAGTGACTGTTTATTGTAAGTGCTGTAGAAACTTTTGTTTACAGCTGCTAATTTTGAAAAAAAAAATTAAAGTTTAAAACTAGTATGAAATTAAAATTCATATTAGGACTCAGACATCACATTTAGGCCGAGTTACATTAAATTTCAAGATGCTTGTTTTATAAAATGTACAACTTTGAAAGGGTTTGTTTGTCCAACTAAAACGTGAAAAAAAGACATGTTACTCTTGTAAGAAAGTGTCAATTTTAGATATATAAATTTAATATTTAGAATATTTAATTTAATTACATAATTCAGCATTCCTATTTTCTCAAACCTTTAAAATGTTGACAAAGTATTATTCCCATAAGATACTCCTATTGAAATGTACTATCCCAATAAATAAGTGAAATTGCTTTCTATATTGTCAAAGTAATAAAGATAATTAGTTAATATTTATAATTCAGGTACTTACCATGTTATTCTAAAATCAGAGGTCTTCTCTGAATAAAACTTGTTAATTTTACTTAATCATTAGGAACATTATTTGAGTAATTTAATATTACAAAGTGAAGAGTATGCATAAAACAGTAAAGTTCTCAAATCTTGCAACTAATTTGCTTCTTTATTTTGATACATTACAATGAAAGACCGTCTAATCATTCAAAAAGTTGAAAGTGTAATTATCATGCATGCTAATGCTAATTCTTTTCAATACAGCCTTAGGGATATAGCTGCAACTCTATCTTATATCTACCTATTAAAAAATGCATTATGGATTCTTTAAGTGTTTGTTATTATAGAAGTAGTGATGCTAAAATAATTAAAAGTAAAAGTAAGGTTCGGGGATGGTAATGTATCAATTCTGTACTACAAAGTGAATATATGTCTGCCATTAAATAACATGGATTCACTAAGGCTAACGTTAGTTTTAGTCACAAGGTAAAAAGGATAGAAGCTTAGCATATAAAGTAGAGCATGCCATTAACTCTTTTTAAGCCTGGACAAAAGAGGAACCACAGAAAGGCATTCATGACTAAACTGGAATATATTGTAAACATGTGACTCTGAATCTCATTAATTTTACATTTCAATGCCCATCCATTAAATATTTTGACTTATGGCTTACCTAATTTATTCAGCTATCATAATATTCTTATCAGACCTTCCATATCTAAAAATGGTCTGTAATACAGACTTGTTGATGATGATTTCACAGAACTTCCACTAATTACCCTAATTATCTTTTTAATATTGACATACATTACAATTTTTGTCCCTTTTGTCCTATGTTCCCTTTTCCACCTCTGTAATTAGTCTTTCAGAGAAAATTTCTTTTTAATCATTGTAATATCCCAATGCCTATCACATTGCATTACAGAATAAAAGCAAAATATATAAATTAATGAATTTATTATTAGTCCCCATTGATTGGATCTCATCAAGATTATTAATTTTCATGGATATAAATAATTTCTACTTTCTTCCTTGTTTATAATTGCTAATTTTAAACAAATGGGGTCATTTTTTCCACATTTACTCTCCAAACAACAGTAAGTATACCCAAGATGTGTCAAGGAAGTACTATTTCAAGAAGCAGTGTTAGCAGAAATTATAAAATTTTCAGGTATTTTATTCCTTAAATAGCTTATTGAGAAAAGTTATAATGTTTGTGTAATAGTTACATAATGTATATTTTTTTATTAAGTTACCAAGCACAATAGCCTATGTTAAATCTCTTGCAGACAATTGGAATCCTTTTCTTTTGATGTTGCTGTGACCTCAATTTAGCCGATAGCATAGAATCTGATGATCATGTCAATAAATGCAGAAAAAGCATTTGATAAAATTCAACACCCTTTCATGACAAAAAAGCTCAGCAAACTAGGACTGGAAGGGACATACTTCACAAATAATAAAAGTCACATACAATGAACCCACAGACAATATAATATTGAACATGGAAAAGTTGAAACCATTCTCCTTTAGAACTGGAACAAGACAAATATGTCTACTTTCACCACTTCTGTTCACCATAGTACTGGAAGTCCTAGCCACAGAAATAAGGTAAAAGAAAGCATTAAAAGGCATTTAAAATGGAAAAGAGGAAGTCTAATTATGTCCTTTCACTGATGACATGATCTTAAACCTAGAAAACCCTAAGGACTCCTTCAAAAGATCCATAGACTTGATAAATGACTTCAGTAAACTTTTGGAACACAAAATCAACTCAGTAGCATTTCTATATAACACTAATATTCAAGATAAGAATGAAATAAATAATCTTTGCAATAGCCACACAAAAAATAAAATGAAATAAAATACCAGAAATATACCTAACCAAGGAGATGAAATAGATCTGCAAGGAGAGCTACAAAACACTGATAGAAAAAACCATAGATGACAAAAACAAATGGCAAAACATCCCATGCTTATGGATTTTAAGAATTAATACCATTAAAATTACCATACTGCCCAAAGCAATTTACAGATTCAAAGCAATTCCTATCAAATTACCAATGTCATTATTCACAGAATTAGAAAAAAATTTAAAAATTCATGTAGAATAAAAATAGCCAAAGCAATCCTAAGCAAAAAGAACAAAGCCAGAGGCACATCACTTGACTTCAAACTATGATACAAGGCTACCATAACCAAAACAGCATGGGGTACAGGTACAGAAATAAAAACATAGACCAATGGGACATAATAGAGAATCCAGAAATAAAGCCACGTATCTACAACCAAATAATCTTGAAAAAAGCTGACCAAAATATGCAATGGGGAAAAGACATCCTGTTCTATAAATGGTGCTGTGAAACCTGTCTAGTCACATGTAGAAGAATGAAACTGAACCCCTAGATCTCACTATACACAAAAGTTAGGATTAATTAAAGACTTGAATATCAGTCCTGAAAATATAAAAATTCTAGGAGAAAATCTAGAAAAATTCTTCCAGACATTGGTCTAGGCAAAGAATTTTTTATTAAGACCTCAAAAACAAATGCAACAAAACCAAAAATAGACAAATTGGATATATCAAACTAAAAAGCTCCTGCACAGCAATAGAAATAATCAACAGAGTAAACAACCTACAAAATTAGAGAAAATATTTGCAAACTATGCATCCAAGAAAGGACCAATATCCAAAATCTACAAGAAACTCTAATCAATAAGATAAAAATCATATAACCACATTAAAAATTGGACAGAGAGCATGAACAGACACTTCTCAAAAGAAGTCATACAAACCAAAAAATAGAAAAGACTCTCACCATCATTAATCATCAAAGAAATGCAAACTAAAACCACAATGAGATAACCTCCTCACATCCGTCAGAATGGCTAGTATTAAAATCAACAGATGTTTGTGAAGATGTAGGGAAAGGCGATGCTTATACACTGTTGTTCGGTAAATCTCAGGTAATACCTGAGATTGGATAATTTATTTTTTTTTTTAAAAAAGAGGTTTAACTGGCTCAACATTCTGTAGGAAGCCTAATTCTGGTAGCCATCAGGCTTCTCAGGTGTTCTCAGGACACCTACAATCATGGCAGAAGGCAAAGGAGAAGCTGGAATGTCTTACATGGCTGGAGCAGAAGGAAGAGAGATGGGAGGTGCTACACCCTTTTAAATAATCAGAATTTGTGGAAACTCTATCATAAGATCAGCACTAGGAGTATGGTGCTAAACATTTAAAAACCACTCCCATGTTCCAATCACCTCCTACCAGGCCCCATCTCTAGGACTGGGGATTAAATTTCAACATGAGATTTAGGTGAGGACATAGGTACAAACCATACGCATTCCTCAGGCACTTCAAACCTCAATATGTCTGAACTGAATTCAACTTGTAGTCTTAATATGGAAGCATTTCTGATCCAGACCTGAAGAGAGAATTTTTGGACCTCATGCAAGAATTTGGGATGAATCCATAGAGTCAAGTGAAATCAAGTTTATTTAAAAAGTAAAGGAATTAAAGAATGGCTACTCCATGGGCAGAGCAGTGGCATGGTCTAATCAACTGAGTATACTTAGAGTTATTTATTGATTATATCCTAAACAAGAGGTGGATTATTTGTACGTTGCCAAGACCCGCTTGGTTGTAGAGACCCCAAACCAGGCAGCACTGAAGGAATTAAGAAACAACACAAAGATAGAGCGCAAAGGTGGAAACAGAGTGGGATGGCAGGGGACTAACAGCACTTCCCAGCTGAAAGCCCAGAGTAGGTTCTGACCCACGTATTTATTCTTTGTAAACAAGCAGGTGCTATGTTTCATAAGCAGGTGCTCAGTGTTTCTTCATAGAATAAAGATAGAATAAATAGGCAGATAGTGTCTGTACACTACCAAAATAGCAATAAACTAGAAAGCACTCTTTGCAAGTCAACAATGGGGACAAGGTCATATATCCTGTGTTTTGGGAAGTGGTTTAACTAGTGCATGACTGGTCCATATTGCTTACTATTCTAGCAGTTTTCTGCCTGGGATGGCTCCATGTTCCTTGCCATAGCCTCTCAGCAAACAACATATACTCCATTATACACGTCAAGACCTCCTCCCAATAGTATGTTTTCCAGGAAAGGTGTAAGCAGTTCCCAGGACTTAGAGTTTCTCTCCTTTTTAGACCTTATGGGGCAATTTCCTGATGTTTCCATGACATTTATAAACTGCCATGGTGCTGATGGGAGTATCCTTTAGCATACTAATGTATTACAATTAGAGTATATTGAGCAGTGAGGATGACCAGAGGGAACTTTCATTGCCATCTTACTTTTGGTAGGTTTCAGCTGGATTATTGACCAAATCCTGTTTTATCAGCAAGATCTTTGTGACTTGTATCTTGTGCCGACCTCCTATCTCGCCCTGTGACTAAGAATGTATAACCTTCTAGAAATGCAGGCCCGCAGTTCTCATTCTTATTTTACCCAGCTTCTATTCAAGATGGAGCTGCTCTGGTTCTAACACTTTTGACGATTCCCTCCTCCAACTGGATCTCTACTATCTCCCCCAAATCTAATCCTCCATTTGCAATCTCTGCTGCCACTAATGATTCCATTATCTGTTCATTTACTTGAGACAGATAATCTTCCTTGATTCATCCCTTTCCAATACTTCTCACATTTCCATCATCACTACTCTTTCTTTAAGACAATTTGTGCTAATTATTACAATAGTCTCTTTCTTAATTTCCTGGTATCCAGCATTTCTCCTGTTATACTTTCTGTACTTTGCAAACAGACTAATCTTTACCAACTTTACACCTGATCATATATCTCTCCTGATTAACTCCTTTATGATTCTCCATTGCCTTAAAGACAAAATATAAATAAAACAGCACAATATAAAGAAACTTTATGACTTTAAAGTTTTCATCTTTGTAGTATTGTTGTGTTCTAGACACATAAATATTTCCAGTGCCTACAATTATTTTAATATTCCAGAGCCTTGTACATGATTTACTCTAAATAAAATATCTTTTGCCTTGCTTATTTTTCTCAACCTTGAATATGTTTTTAGGGATCAGCTCAGGTGTCATCTTTTTTGTAAAGAAACTGCTGATTCTCTCTACTTTCTTTTCTCCCCTAACATATTTTTGATTAGACGTTCTTCCTACATGCTTCCAAAGTCTTCTGTAATTTATTTTTACTCTTATCCGTCTACATTAGAGTCATTGACTTCCAGCATTAATCTCTGAGATCTGTGAATACACAGAGCCATATCATATTCATACTTACATATATTTTGAATGAATAGAATAAATAATGAATGTATATATCAAAATACAATGCAGTAGAAGTCAAAATGTCAGACAGACCTGTAAAGGAATATAAAATATAAACTCTCGGAGGATAATGCTGATTTTAACATAACATGTTATAAGCACATTTTATGAAACAGATTGATTTGTATTTACGCATGCAACTAAAGAAGGAGTTTTCCTGTCTAGAGACAAAAAGAAAGAGCAGTTTTTGAGTTTTTGTTTGCCCACAGTTAACAAATGGGTTCATAAGTAGAAGAATTCTTCCTAACAATAATCCAACCTCGATTGCCCTCAACCTCCATCTCCACTTATGTGTTAATAGCCAACTCACACATAGCATGAATACAGCAAAATTCCAAGTCCTCTCAACGCAAATCTGTCAATTTCTTAATTTTTTCAACTCTTTAAACTGCATAATGATTTATTTAGTTGCTCAAGTAAAAATTCCAGGAGTTTTATATGTATCTAGTTTTCCCTTAATGCTCATATGCAAATTTAATAAATGATTTTGGATTATTATCTGACTTATCATGCTATGGCTGGAGATATACACAAAGATATTATAACAGTTCTAATATCATACTATATCGAGATTAGTATGATAAGGACTATACCAGAGGATTGTATAAAGTGCTTTGAAAGTGTAGAGAAAGTTGTATTCTACTCTGTCATGATGTCTAACTATGAAAGACTTGCCTGTGCTAAAAAGAAAAAGCATATATATATATTTATTGAGTGCTTACTGTATGCCAAACAAGCTCTGTAGTTTAACATAGTATCTCATTTAAGCTTTACGAACTTATGAAATAACATTATAATTACTATCAAAGGTAAGGAAAATTGCTCAGAAATATTAAGTGATTGCTAAAAGTCACAGGACTGATTAATACTGAGACCAAGAATTTAATTGAGGAATGATCAAATTGAGGAATAACACTAAAATGTTGTATTAAAAATTAGTAATCTATATACAAAAATAGAAAGGATAATTTGGGTGGAGAAAAAAGCAGTACATGTTTGAAGATGTCCTATTTAGGAAGGATAGTAGTTGAGTATAGCTATAATTAGTGTCCTTAAAAATCTAGGTTGGAAAGATAAACATCCTGAACTGTACTAATCAAGTATTCTAAAAATTTGGAGCAACCTAGAATAATCAGAATGCTGTAATTTAGGATCTTTTTAGGACCCGAGGGTCACCATTGTAGTTTCAGCTCCATATGTCTCATAGCAATTTAAAAGGCTAATAGGAGGTGGTTTCCATTTTAGAAAAACAACCATTACCTACAAAGGTAATGATATGACTCAATGTAAGATTTGCAAAGCAAAGAACAAAGGTTATCAGAATAAATCTGATATATATTTATTTGACCACATACAGGAGATATCTGAATTTGCAGTGTATACACTGTAAAGATTTCAGTTGACAGGTATTCAAGCAGGTATTAATGTTAACTATATGATGGACTATGGTATTTGAGGAAGGATTAGGAAAAAATAAGATTCAACTATCAGAGAATATGAGCATAAGGGAAAGAAAGTATTTAACTCCTGAACTTTACAAAACACAAATTCAAGTTTGATATTTCAATTTTGAAGAATGCATTTCAACTTCTTCCAGTACTTTCAATACTTATTTTAAACTATTTTATGATGCATTGCAGTAATATATTATGCCATATAATCATATTATTATCAGTTAACTGAGATTTCTAGTTGACAGAACGTCAGTTGATATATAGTTCCTTGAATATGTATTTGATAATACAAGACCAGCAATTTAAATAAAAATAGAGATATTTAGGTCTATGAGCTTTTACATAGGCAGTTTACAGAAATCATATCACTGATAATGGAACAGATTTTGCCCATACCATCTGTTATTATTTAGACACTTTAATTTCACAAATGAAAAATGACTTGATAAAAACATCAATGATAAAGCTGCTGAAAGATATTTCTTCTCAAGACATTATAATTTACTTGTTGTCTCAATACTATACTGCTTGATTATCTTAGCTATAGGATAAGACACAATGAATTTTATGGATATTTCCTTACTGAGCCTAATTTAGCATTTTCCATCACTTAGCAAAGGGTATAACCAGCAAATCAATCCAATTGCTCACTAAGGAAATTTGCATCATGGCAACAGAAAGAAATGTCTTCATTCCAGTGATACAATAAGAAAGGTAATTGCATAAAACATACATAATGCAAAGCAAAAACAAATGATTAGAATATACCCAGATTATATCTCTGATTTGCTGCCAAATTTATTTTTTGCTATTTAATATTATTTCTATGTCATAATAACCTCTTTTATCATTATCAATGTGATCAAACCTACAGCTGATTTGATGCAATCACTAAGCCATGAAAAGAGACAGATTGATGTTTTATTTTGCAGCCAGTTTATTCTACCTTTCAACATGGCTCTGAATGTCCAAACTTCTGTGCAGGATGTTTAGGCAGAATTAACACCAAGATATAGAATGGCAAGTTTTTACTGACTGCATCAAATACTATATGATATTTTATCTATTTATTTTACATTGTGAGATATAAAACATCAAAATAACTTAGATTCTGAAATCAGATCTCTCCACATAGAAATTTTGGTTCTATCACTAGGCAGAAGCCTTTTAAATCTTGGTGTCTTGATCTGTAAAATGAAAATAACTCCCAATTTTGGAGGTTCTCCCATTTTTAGGGTTACTACAGCAACCTGCTGAATCAGAACCTGCTTGCCATTGTCAAACAGATCCCACTCTGTCACACCTTGGTGTGTCTTTGCCAAATTACTTGATATTTTAATCGCATGTTTTCTCATATGTAAAATGGACAATTTTCTTTCAATATTTATTGAGTACTTCCAGTGCCTTTGTGGAGTTTATAACCTAATAGGGAAATCATAAAACCAAATATATAAGATTATTTTGCATACTAAAAACAATGCACATAAGACACTTAGTCATTAATAATAATTATTATGTATAATTTCTCGCTATTGTTATTATTACATGAGATAAATTTTTAAAATGTGAGAAATTAGAGATAAAAGTAGTAGAGTGGGATTATCGGAAGAAGATAACTTTGGTAAAGAAGGAAAATAGAAGACAAAGAAAAAAAAGGGATAGGTGTGGCAATATGATGTGTAATGTTTCTAATCAGCTGGCCTAGAAGAGAAGGTCTGTATAAGAAAGTAGTGGTAGAAAAAAAGCCTGAAAGAATGTTTGATTGCATTTTATGGAGGTCATCAAGTCCGTGCTTTATTACCCGGGGCAACAGAGACTCATGTGTGACATCTGATGTAATATTATCATGTGGAGAAATATGGTGAATGGCCAATTACATTTCAATTCATCCTGCTTACAGGATGTGGAATTTTTTAGACCCTTCCCAGTGCAAATAATTGCAGGGGATGCACCCCTTTAAAATATAATTAATTAGTCCTATCACTGTTTTATATATTATTGATTTATTGTCTTCTGGTAAAACGCTTTCAGAAGAAAATAGCCTTGAGCAAAGTTAGACCCTTTCTGCATAGTAAACTGTTGTTTACTTCCACCTGTCTCCATTTTATCTTCTCTGAAAATATAAAGCTGCAACTTCAAAGTCATTAGGAACAGAAAATCTGTCCTACACTTGAATATCCTTCATGTAAAGTGCACTCCAGAGGAAGAATTTAATGATTATAGTACCAGACTGATGCTCTCAACACCCCTGAAATTCCGGCATGAAGGTCATTCTACAAGGAGTTACTAGAAGCAAAGGCACACAGCTCCATTCAAAACTCACAGTAAGCACCTCAATAGGTTGCTTCCATAGGTGAATCTGGTTCTTAGTCGTGTTTCATTATCAGGCAAACATCCGCTTGTTTTATTTTAAATCGTACATTGCTGCTGACATCAAAAGGGGGAA
The DNA here is from genome assembly GCA_004027715.1 of Plecturocebus donacophilus. Taxonomy (NCBI): domain Eukaryota; kingdom Metazoa; phylum Chordata; class Mammalia; order Primates; family Pitheciidae; genus Plecturocebus; species Plecturocebus donacophilus. Next base: position 66,773 of record PVKP010009563.1, read on the forward strand.
GTTTAGATCTAAGCAAGCTCTGCCTCCAAGAAGAAATCTACTAAGTTTGCAGTACTGAGCAAGAAACTGGAGTTCTCTTTTCAACCTCAATTAATTAGAAAGTTGAATGCTCTTACCTCAGAAAGTCACTTCCTTCCTTTACAGAGTAAATGGAAAAGAAGTATTTCAACTACTGATGCAAAGGCAAAAGGATTAGTGCCTATGCTTTAAACAAAATGTGCTCTGTCCAGCTGCACTGAAGTTGTAGTGATTACATCTGTATTTTATGCTTTATCCTCACTGTATGAAGAAGCTTCATTAAGTTCCCAGTTTTAAAAAATCTTTGTACTGGAGAGATCCAAGATGGCCGATCACTAGCAGCTCAGGATTGCAGCTCCCAGTAAAAGCGCAGAGAGCCAGCGGACGCCACACTTACCGATAAATTTTTGCTGCCCACGGACCAGGACATTCCCAGCGGAGGAGCCCCACGGGTTGCTAGTGTGACCCTTTCGGCTGGCGCGGCTTTTTTGCCAGCGCCTCGGCTCGGCGGCTCTTGGTGCAGAGTAAACGGGACTGAGTCTCCTTTTGGATGATGTTTGGCGGTCTGGGAAGTCAGAGCAGTCCATCCAGCTGACTGAAAAAGGGGCCGAGAAGCCAGACCGGAGACCCCCGGGCAGAAACGCACCACGAATTTCAACGCTGCTGTCTTAGCTAGCGTTGCGAGTCGCACAGTGAAAATTACATAGATTCCGGAGCTGGGAATTGACAAGCTGGACGTCCTAATTTGAAAGTGGATAATTACAAAGACGACAGATGGATAAAACCATAAAGATGCCAAGAAGCCACCGTAAAAAACCTGAGAACACTCAAAATCAGAAAGCCTCTCCTACAGAGGACGCTAGTTCCTCATCAGTAACGGAGCAAGGCTTGATGGAAAACAAGTGTGAAGAATCATCAGAATTAGGCTTCAAAAAGTGGATAATAAGAAACCTCTGTGAGCTAAAAGAATATGTTCTAAACCAATGCAAAGAAACTAATAACTTTGAAAAAAGGTT
>PVKP010009564.1:0-16885 GCA_004027715.1 Plecturocebus donacophilus
ATAGGTGTACCTCAGTGTGATGGAGAGAATGAATCCAAGGTGGAAAACACTCTTCAGGATATTATTCAGCAGAAGTTCCACAGCCTAGCAAGGTAGGCCAATATTCAAGTCCAGGAAAAACAGAGAACACCACAAAGATACTCCTCAAGAAGAGCAACCCCAAGGCACATAATCGTCAGATTCACCAGGGTTGAAATGATGGAAAAAATGCCAAGGGCAGCCAGAGAGAAAGGGCGAGTTACCCACAAAGGGAAGCCCATCAGACTCACAGTGAATCTCTTGGCAGAAACCCTGCAAGCCAGAAGAGAGTGGGGGCCAATATTCAACATCCTTAAAGAAAAGAACTTTCAACCTAGAATTTCATATCCAGCCAAACTAACCTTCATAAATGAAGGAGAAATAAAATCCTTTATGAACAAGCAATTGTTCAGAGATTTCATCACCACCAGGTCTGATTTACAAGAGCTCATGAAAGAAGCACTAAACATAGAATGGAACAACCAGTACTGGCCACTCCAAAAATGTACCAAATGGTAAAGACCATTGACACAATGAAGAAACTGCATCAACTAATGGGCAAAACAACCAGCTAGCATCAATATGGCAGGATCAGATTCACACATAACAATAGTAACCTTAAATGTAAATGGGCTAAATGCCCCAATCAAAAGACACAGACTGGTAAATTGGATAAAAAGTCAAAACCCATCAGTGTGCTGTATCCAGGAAACCCATCTCACATGCAGGGACACACATAGGCTCTAAATAAAGAGATGGAGGAAGATTTACCGAGCAAATGGAGAGCAAAAAAAGCAAGAGTTGCAATCCTAGTCTCTGATAATATAGACTTTAAACCAACAAAGATCAAAAGAGACAAAGAAGGGCACTACATAATGGTAAAAGGATCAATGCAACAAGAAGAGCTAATGATCCTAAATATATATGCACCCAATACAGGAGCACTCAGATACATAAAGCAAGTTCTTATGACCTGCAAAGAGATTTAGACTCCAACACAGTAATAGTGGGAGACTTTAACACTTCACTGTCAATATTAGACAGATCAATGAGACAGAAAATTAACAAGGATATCCAGGACTTGAACTCAGATCTGGACCAAGCAAACCTACTAGACATCTACAGAACTCTCCACCCCAAATCCACAGAATATACATTCCTCTCAGCACCACATCACACCTACTCTTAAATTGACCACATAATTGGAAGTAAATCACTCCTCAGCAAATGCAAAAGAGCAGATATCATAACAAACAATCTCTCAGACCACAGTATAATCAAATTAGAACTCAGGATTAAGAAACTAACTCAGAACCACACAACTTCATGGAAATTGAACAACTGGCTCTTGAATGTTGACTGGATAAACAATGAAATGAAGGCAGAAAAGATGTTCTTCAAAACCAACGAGAAGGAAGACATGATATACCAGAATCTCTGGGACACATTTAAAGCAGTGTCTAGAGGAAAATTTACAGCAATAAATGCCCACATGAAAAGCAAGGAAAGATCTAAAATCAACACCCTATCATCAAAATTCAAAGAGAAAGAGAAGCAAGATCAAAAAAACTCAAAAGCTAGCAGAAGACAAGAAATAACTAAGATCACAGCAGAAGTGGAGACAGAGACACAAAAAAAACCCTTCAAAAAATCAATAAATCCAGGAGCTGGTTTTTTGAAAAGATCAACAAAATAGACAGACCGCTAGCCAGATTAATAAATCAGAAAAGAGAGAATAATCAAATAGATGCAATAAAAAGCGATAAAGGGGATATCACCACCGATTCCACAGAAATACAAACTACCATCAGATACTACAAACAACTCTATGCACATAAACCAGTAAACCTGGAAGAAATTGATAAATTCCTGGACACTTACACCCTCCCAAGCCTAAACCAGGAAGAAGTGGAAACCCTGAATAGACTAAAAACAAGGGCTGAAGTTGAGGCAGCAATTAATAGCCTACCAACAACAAAAAAGCCCTGGTCCAGATGGGTTCACAGCCAAATTCTACCAGACATAGAAAGAGGAGCTGGTACCACTTCTTCTGAAACTATTCCAAACAATCCAAAAAGAAGGAATCCTTCCCAGATAATTTTATGAGACCAACATCATCCTGATACCAAAACCTGACAGAGACTCAACAAAAAAAGAAAACTTCAGGCCAATCTCCAGGATGAACATAGATGCAAAAATCTTCAATAAAATACTAGCAAACTGATTGCAACAGCACATCAAAAAGCTTATCCATCACAATCATATAGGCTTCATCCTGGGGATGCAAGGCTGGTTCAACATACACAAGTCTATAAACATAATTCACCACATAAACAGAACCAAAGACAAAAACCACATGATTATCTCAATAGATGCAGAGAAGGCCTTCAACAAAATTCAACAGCCCTTTATGCTCAAAACTCTCAATAAACTAGGTATCAATGGAATGTATCTCAAAATAATAAAAGCTATGTACCACAAACCCACAGCCAATATCACACTGAATGGGCAAAAACTGGAAGCATTCCCTTTGAAGTCTGGCACTAGACAAGGATGCCCTCTCTCATCACTCCTATTCAATATAGTATTGGAAGTTCTAGCCAGAGCAATCAGACAAGAAAAAGAAATAAAGGGTATTCAATTAGGAAAAGAGGAAGTCAAATTGTCTCTATTTGCAGAAGACATGATTGTATATTTAGAAGACCCCATCGTCTCAGCCCAAAATCTCGTTAAACTGATAAGCAACTTTAGCAAAGTCTCAGGATACTAAATCAATGTGCAGAAATCACAAGCATTCCTATACACCAATAACAGACTTAAAGAGAGCCAAATCAAGAACAAACTACCATGCACAATTACTACAAATAGAATAAAATACCTAGGAATACAACTAACAGAGGATGTAAAGGACCTCTTCAAGGAGAACTACAAACCACTGCTGAAGGAAATAAGAGAGGACACAAATAGATGGAAAGACATTCCATATTCATCATTAGAAAGAATCAATATTGTGAAAATGGCCATACTGCCCAAAGTAATTTATAGATTCAACACTATCCCCATCAAGCTCCCTATGACGGTCTTCACAGAACTGAAAAAAAGCACCTTAAACTTCATATGGAACCAAAAGAGAGCCTGCATAGCCAAAAAAAAAACCATAAGCAAAAAGAACAAAGCTGGAGGCATCATGATACCCGACTTCAAACTATACTACAAGCCTACAATAATCAAAACTGCATGATACTGGTACCAAAACAGAGATATAGGACCAGTGGAACAGAACAGAGGCCTCAGAGACAATGCCACACGTCTACAACTATCTGATCTTTGACAAACCTGACAAAAACAAGCAATGGGGAAAGGATTCCCTGTTTAATAAATGGTGTTGGGAAAACTGGCTAGCCATGTGCAGAAAGCAGACACTGGACCCCTTCCTGACACCTCACACTAAAATTAACTCCAGATGGATTAAAGACTTAAACATAAGACCTAACACCATAAAAACCTTAGAGGAAAACCTAGGCAAAACCATTCTGGACATAGACATAGGCAAGGACTTCATGACTAAAACACCAAAAGCATTGGCAGTCAAAACCAAAATAGACAAATGGGATCTAATTAGACTTCAGAGCTTCTGTACAGCAAAAGAAACAATCGTTAGAGTGAACTGGAAACCAACAGAATGGGAAAAAATTTTTGCAATCTACCCATCTGACAAAGGGCTAATATCCAGAATCTACAAAGAACTAAAACAGATTTACAAGAAAAAAACAAACCCATTTAAAAAGTGGATGAAGGATATGAACAGACACTTTTCAAAAGAAGACATTTATGAGGCTGACAAACATATGAAAAAATGCTCATCATGATTGGTCATTAGAGAAATGCAAATCAAAACCATATTGAGATACTATCTCACACCAGTTTGGTGATCATTAAAAAATCTAGAGACAACAGATGCTGGAGAGGATGTGGAGAAATAGGAACACTTTTACACTGTTGGTGGGAGTGTAAATTAGTTCAACCATTGTGGATGACAGTGTGGCATTTCCTCAAGGACCTAGAAATAGAAATTCCGTTTGACCCAGCAATCCCATTACTGGGTATATATATCCAAAGGATTATAAATCATTCTATTATAAAGACACTTGCACACGTATGTTCACTGTGGCACCGTTTACAATAGCAAAGACCTGGAAGCAACCCAAATGCCCATCAGTGATAGACTGGGCAAGGAAAATGTGGCACATATATACCATGAAATACTATGCAGCCATAAAAGACAATGAGTTTGTGTCCTTCATTGGAACATGGATGAATCTGGAAACCATCATTCTCAGCAAACTGACACAAGAACAGAAAAGCAAACACCACATGTTCTCACTCAGGTAGGTGTTGAAGAATGAGAACACATGGACACAGGGAGGGGAGCATCACACACTGGGGTCTGTTGGAGAATAGGGGAGTGACAGTGGAGGGTAGGGAGGTTGGGGAGGGATAACATGGGGAGAAATGCCAGATATAGGTGACAGGGAGATGGAGGCAGCAAATCACATTGCCATGTATGTACCTATGCAACAATCTTGCATGTTCTGCATATGTACCTCAGAACCTAAAGTGCAATTATATGTGTATATGTATATATATATATATATATACATATATATAGAAAAAATAAAAATAAAAACATTTTTAAAAGAACCAAGATATTTGACATTTGAAAGGGAAATTCTAAAACATTGGTTCCAAAATCTGTGTCATCAATTCCTGTGCCCCTTGCCTTAAGAGTTAGTGGGGTCGAGTTTGGTGCATCTAGGAACCTGTAATTTTCAATGCTCTTCAGCTGGTTGTGATGCGTAGCCCGATTTGGAACTATGGGCCTAAGTTTATACTATCAATTTTTCAATCTTCTATAACTGTCTCTTTTCAAGCTAGATGATAAAAAATACTTGCATCTCTGGATCTTTCTTTAGTTCTTCATTTAAATGCTTTAGCAGAACTATAATGATGTGAATTCAGCTTTTATCCTATTAAGGGTAATTTATTATGCATATAACTTACCTTTTTTAATACAGCAGCAATAATTATGTGTTTAAATAATTCAAATCATGGTTTTAACCAAAGATTGGAACATGAAGCATCAGTATAAAGCAAACCACCCTTTCACACTGCATTTCAATTTCACAGGGTGTGCTCAGGCCCTTCGGGTCCACTCTTCATTCCTCTCCAGGCTGCTCTGTGTGCCCGCAGGCTGCCCTCTCCACTGCTCAGTGAGCTCCCTTGCTCTCTACTTCCATTTAAGTTCAACCAATGGGAGGCACTGGTGGGAGATCAAGCAGATGGAAGGAGAATGAAATCAGAGTATTTTCCACTGTCTTTCTCCCTACCTGGTCACACAAGTTTCTCTATGTCCCTTGGTCAAAGACCACAGCTCCTATCAGGTGGCCTTTTCCACATGACTGTTCCTTGTAGAGTTCTGTCCCTCTCTTGCCCTTTTACATTTAGGAGTGAGAACTGCTTTGCCCATCCCAGGGTATTGAAATAGGCATTGTTGGTTTCCTTCAACCCTGCCCCATATTTGTAAGTAGTCCCTTTATTAAACTCTTCCAATTGCCCAAGTTGCCTGGGGCAATTGCCCTGTGCCATGTGCTTCTTATCTATTCAGATTGAATAGGTAAGAATAGGTCACCATAGCCTAGGAGTTCAGTCTGGGTTAATTAATATAGCCTTAAAGGAAAAACTTTTTATAAATGATGGACTATTTCTAGTATTTTCTTGTAGCTGTGAAATGAGTTCTTCCCTCTCCTTCCACTGAATCCAGCACATTCCTGAGTCACATTTCCCATTTGTAGTTTCCTGAACCAGTCATGCTGTTCCACGCCCCATCACAAACAGTATTTCTTCTGCCCCATCTCCCTCAGGTAGTCTTTAATAACAGATATTTTGAGATGTAGAATGCTGGAATACTTCTTAAGAAAGTTACTTTTAAAAATATTTATGTGTGCTTAGATTTATGGAGTGAGAATAAAACAGTGAATGATAGGCAAAGGTCCTTTCCTCCTGGAGCTGATATACAACTGGAGATCTTTGATATTAATGAGTTAAACAAATGCATGAACAAAGTAATTTAAGATAGCACTAAGGTCAGTGGGGAAAGACAGAATAGGCTATATTGACTGAGAGTAACTAGGGTGTAAGATGTATTTATTTTAGATGTAGAAACCTGAAAAGTAAACATTCTGTGCTATTCTCTGAAATGAAATCAGTATACTTTGAAAACCAGGCACATAAGTAGAAAACCTGATTTTTTTCTTAGGAAGACTGAAATGATGATTTGCCTGATGCCCAGAGAGTGTGCCTTTCAAACTTTTCACTAGTAGAGGCTTCAGGTTAATAATTTTGTAGGAAGCTACCTTGGATCTGAGAAGTACTTGGTTACTATTTCAAGGTTTTGCATTGTTGAGTATTAGCAAGGAAGAGATGACTTTGGCTTGGGAGATGTGGAGAATAGGCCAGATCTGTTATCTACTTTTACTCAAATGAATGCATTCTAATAAAGCTTCCTGCACTTCCAGGACTCAGGACAACCACTAGAATACGTGGTACTGTTTTGCTCTATTAGAAAAAAGTGTCCCTCTAGGCTTATGAATTAGAAGAATCCAAGGTAGCCCACCCACTTGGTAAGCAGAAAAAGAACTAGCTTTTAGCCCCTACTCACCCTGTTGTGCATTCAAAACTGCTCAACTCTGTGTGCTGCATCCCTGGATAATTAAGGGGGTTATCATGTTGAGTTACTTACTGTATATGTGAGTATACAGGAAAGATACCTGATTTCCTATGAGGATCAATGTTTATTTTACTATTACATACTGTAGTAGATAGAATGCCATGTGTGAAATACACAAACACAACACATATTTGTGTGTATGTATAATGTTCTTATATATGGATATTAATTTTGAAACACTTCACTTATACAGCATTTTTGCACTCATAAATACTTTTTAACACACCTCACACTAAAGGCAAAGAACTGCAATCCTGCCCAGTAGTAGCTTTTGGAAATAGTCATTGCCTTTATTACTTTATATGTCAGCCAGTCCATGTTACTGTTGTAGAAATATGAAAAATTACATTAGTGTAGTGTTTTCAGGCATTATGAAAAAAATATGCACTCTATTCACAGCTACACATGTATAGATGACAGTCTACAGCTGTACTGTCCAATATAGTAGCCATTAGCCATATGTGGCTGTTGACCACTGGACTTGTTGCTTGTCCAAATGAAGCTGTGCTCTGAGTGTAAATACATGCCAGATTTTGAGTACTTTGTACAAAAAGAATGTAAAATATCTCACTAATAATTTTAATAGTTGTTGAAGTGAAAATATTTTGGATTCATTAAATTAAATATATTATTAAAATTAATTTCACCTATTTCTTTTTTTTTAATGTGGCTACTAGAGAATTCAAAATTACCTATATGGGCTTACATTTGTGGGTTTTATTATGTATCTATTGTGCAACATCAGTCTAAAGTGTGTACTTTTTAATTATTATGCAAATAATTATTTGGTATGTTGTTCCTTTCCTTTTTGAGACAGGGCCTTACTCTGTTGCCCAGGCTGTGGGGCAGTGGTATGATCACAGCTCACTGCAGCCTCCACCTCCTGGGTTCAAGCAACCCTCCCACTTCAGCCTCCCTGGTTGTCAGGACTGTAGGTGCACACTGCTATGCCCAGCTAATTTTTAATTTTTGTAGAGATGGGGTCTCACTCTGTTGCCCAGGCTGGTCTTGAACTCCTCTGGGCTCAAGCCATCCTCCCACCTTGGCCTGCCAAAGTGCTGCATGAGCCACTGTGCCCAGTCAGTATGTCATTCTTGATCTGCGATGGCTCTCACTCTTTTTGGTTCTTTTTATTTTATTTCTTGGTTAGACTTCCTGGCTTGATTTACTCATTTACTATATATTGAAATATTGGAATTTCAAGCATATATAACAGGCTTAACTCTGGTTGCTTCACAATCTTTTGTGGAGATTAAAACTGAATAAATCAAGATTACGTTAACTCCTGTAGTTTCTGATTCAGAAGGTTTTGTAGGGGAGCAGAAGTAGTTCAGCATTGTATTAAGAGAGAGAGAGAAAAAAAAAAGCAAATCCCCACAGGTGAGTCAGAGTTGAATATAACTAGTTTATAAGGTTAGAATAGGACACATTATTTGAAGTTAAGCCTGCTTTGGTAAAACTAAAAGTTGAGTCGGCTCTAGTTATTGGTCTCAGTGGCTAAATCAAAGGCTCCCACTGAGTTTCAAGTCTGCAAAAGGTTGAGCGCTCACCATACATTAGCTCCCTTGATTCTCTCAAGAACAATCTGACAGACTTGCTCACCCATGTTATACAGGTGAGGAAGCTAAGACTCAAAGAGTTTAAGTACATACTTTCCCTTTAACTAACACCAGAGTAAAGTTTTGAACCTTTATGCAAAGATTTATAATATAGGCTTCTCCCAGCTGTCAGATGTCATAGGCTTATGACATCTCTATGGTTGCCTGTGCTATGTATTTCTTTATTCTGATTGAATAGTTCATCATAGCCTAAGAGTTCAGTCTGGGTGAATTAATCTACCCTTAAAGGAGAAGCTTTTTGCTTTTTGTAATGATGGACTGTTTATTTCTAGTATTGTCTTGTAGCTGTAGTTCTTCCCTTTCCTTCTAAGTTACATGTTTAAGTCTGTTGAATAATGTAGGTCTACTTAGATGGTGCCACTTTCTCCTTAAAGTGTACAGGTACATATTTTTACTGCAAAACCAGGAAGATGTTGGAATTTGGTACTGCCTCTTCCCTTCCCCCCCAGTCCCATAGATTTCCTTAGGTAACAGCTGATTGAGATACATAACCCAGTTTATGGTGGCAGTAATTTCCTACCTATGTGTTATTAGAAAGTGGTGGTTTTGCATATGAATGACATGGCCACTGGGAGGAATATCTATTTGTAGGGTCTGTCTTAATCTTGCAAAATCTAAATGTGTTACTGTTCTCTTGAATTCTCAAAAGGCAGCATTTTTTCTGAAAGTTTTTCTTGGCTTCCTTTCAGATATGTTGAGGGAGGAATGGATGTAGTGGTCATTTTTCAAACGAGCCTAAATAAGTACACAAACATTGTAAACAATGGAAGAACTTCGTGAATGGACCTGGAAAGGAGCTTTTGAATAATACTTTTCTGTCTAAAACATGAAAGAATCGTTATTCTTTGGATAGCTGCATTAATTTTAAAATTTGCTTTTCTTCCTAAAAATATAATCAAAACATTTACATGGTCTAGATTTCTTTTATGAGTGGTATAAAATCAAACACCTACAGTTCTGTGCTGTTAATCTATTCTTGTTGTTTTCCCTGATAAGCCTAATAAAGATAGTTTGGAGGATGGCATGGAGTGGGTGATGCATTGGAAACCACATCTGCTTTGCGTGAAATTCAAGAAAGGTTTTGTTTTCTGTCACCAAATATGGATATAGATAAAACCCTTTTGTTTTCTAGGAGCAAAACAAATCAAAAGCACCAAGACTGCATTATGGTTTTTAATCAATGTGAACTTCTTTACCGACTCATTTCAAAACTCTGCTGGGACTGATTTAATAGTTCTTGTTATGTTACATACTTTCTGTGTTTCTGGAATGATCGTGCTGTTTGATAAAAAATTACTAAGCATTCACTTAATTACTGTTGCATTACCATCTGAGTTTGGTGAGCAGGGGCAGAACCTCCTGCTTTTGCCTCTTAGCAAAGTTCCAGAAATGGACCATGGTCTGCTGTTTGCTACATTGCCCCTTTAGGTCATGTTTTTCTTATTGCTCTCATACTTCCAACTTTGTTCTGGTTTCACAGCAGTTGATTCATATCTGTTATCCTTGTGTTAGTGTACAAAATGTACATTTCAAAACATGTCTTAGTCATCCTGGACAGTGTGTTTTGTTTGCATATTCCAAGGATCTGGACTTGACACCCACTCCATGTTTCCTCCAGCATGCAGTATACCCTTGTAAATTTCATGTGAATTGATGTCCACATTGGTTTTGGGTTAATACAAGCCCACCAATATGCGTTTCCTTAGCCCGAGGTCTCTCTAAATACTTTGACTCATTGTGACTTCTAAAAGTTACTGAAGTCTCAGAAGGAAGACTCCGGTTAAATTTTTTCATAGTTCTCTCTATGTGAGAGATTTCTTTGTGATTAGTGCAACTCAGTAGTTGCTTAGAGGCCTTTGAACTGTGATGTTCTAAAACAAACTATGAAAAGGACAAATGTTCCGATGCTATTGTCCTGTTTGGCTTATATTTAAGACCAACTCAGAGGATCTTTGGGGAGTAGGAACTAGTGGGAGGGGTGTTGTGTGGGACAGAAATTGTTCAACATTTGCAGCTGTCTTCCACAACCCACCACACTTTTAATTGTTTTCTTGTTTCTGCCAGGACCTGAAAATCCCCTATCCTGCACAACCTTGTGATAGAACTTCTAATTGGTGGAGGAAAAAAAAAGGGGTAGAGCATAATCATGAGTGTGTATACAAGATTTAAGAAATCAATCCAACATCTGCTTCATGGAAACTTAATCAGAGAATATCTGCAACAAGTTTCACTTTTCAAGCTGTTACCTTGTTGACACTTCGATATTAATTGCAAAGTATCAGTAACACAAAGTTCAGGATTTAACAGTATTATTAAAATGACTGTTGCGAATGATATTTAACAAAATTTTCAAATCAAATCCATTTTTATTCTAAATACATATATAGAGAGAGCCCAATTCAGTTAAAAATGCCATTTTGAAGCTACTTAATCCTTTCCCTGCCCAGCTACCTGCTTCACATGAAGCAATTACAGACTTCTTTGGAGGTGGAGGAAATACAAGGCTAATATATGTCACACTCCATGATTGTGTGAGAGCAGACCTAGTTAATCTGATTAGACAGGCAATTAAGAGATCACGTATGCTCTAGCCTTCCCATTCCTTCCCCTCATAGCACTAGATCCGGGAAGGCTTGAGAGCGTCCATGGAGAGGGAGCATTGCAGCACGGTGAAGAGCAAGAACCCTCTAGCTAGACTGCTTGCCTTGGAGTTCTGGCTATGCCCCTGCCCAGCTTTGTGACTTTGGGCAAGTTGTCAACTTCTTTGTGATTTCGTGGCCTCATATGCAAAATGAGAATCATCATATTCCTTACTAACAGGGTTGTTGTGAGGATTCTGTAAATAAGCTTATGTAAAACACTGAAAACAGGTCCTGGCACAGAATAATACCTTGATAAGGTGGTAACTGTTGTTTTTATGTATTGAAACAAAAAACACTGGTAATAGAGTATTAGCACAACCATCCTTAGCATATTCCCAAGTACTAGGAGACAACATAATCTCCATAATGGCTCTATCATCTAGAAGGAAAAGGTCATTTCATGGATGCTCTAGAGTGGAGAAATTGTGACTTCAAAAACCTGGAGTGAGTCAATCACAAAATCAGATAAGGACCCAGGCTTCCAGTTCTTTGTCAGGTGCTAGACCCGGATCAAGATGAATGATGCTGAGCAACGGCCTGGCTGTTCAGAGCCTGACCTTCCAGGTCCAGACGGAGACTGCAACACAAACAAACATGAGTTCTTGTTTTTGTTACCCTGGGGTGGAAACTGCTTGAGGCTTTGGAGAATTAAGCTCATTGCTTTGAGTCGCTGAATGTCTTGGGCTTTCTTGAAACAGTTCTGTCATTACTTTGTGGTTCTTGAAGAAACCCACTCTTTTCACTTCCAATTTTGAAATATTAGTGAAGTTTTTTTTTTCCCTAGCAGTTTGTATTTTCATTCAACTATATGTGATCTCACAGGGTCCCTTAAATAATGGAAAATAATACATTTTAAAAAATCATTACAGAAACATTATAGGATCTACTGATTCCATGATAAAAATGTCTAGAAATCTCTCCTTCATAACTGTAGTCATTTAAAATATACCTATACTCTATTAAACCACAAACTTTTCATATTCTCTAGAAATTCACAACATAGAGAGTTGACTGTTTAGCTTCTCTTTTCTAGATAACTGCATGCTCAGAAGTGTTGCTATATTTTAGAATAATGTAACTTCAGATTTGAAAGGGGTCCTTGCAGATCTCACTGACAAATGGTTTTAAAGTCATGGTGCATGGAATTCTTGGCACTTTAGAAGCAGCATGGATGGGATGAAAAGAGTGGGAAACCAGACTGTCTCCCTTTTTCATCTCCAACAGAAAGTGTTTTTACATTTATGTATATATTGATCACCTCTAAAATATTTTGTAAAGAGAATAGATTTCTTCAGTTGGAGTAATACTGGGGAGACATTGATCTAGAGCAATTTTGTCCAGGAGGAAGTAATGACAATTTAATACCTTAATCTTCAGGTTTAGGAATTTTGCCACAAATTTAGAAACCAAAAAAGTTGGAGGTCACTTCTTAATTTAAGTCAAGACAGGGTTAGGAGAACATTCTTCAGTATGTAGCTTCCAAATTTAGCCTTCTTTTTTTCACAAGCCTGAATTCTATCTTGGTTTTTAGTGTTCCATGACTGCATCTACTTTAAGAAAGCCCAATAATATACATCAAAATTCAGGTTTGTAAAACTAAAGAGAATGATCAATCACTTTAGACAAAGCCAGTGTTCCTAAAGTTGGGGCAGAAGTTCCTATGCTACGTTTGATATTGATATTATTCCTAAAATATACTTACCTATAATCTTTCAGGATTTCCTTTCTATTATATATCAAGGTATATTTGCACTGAAATGTCTATTCAGTTAAAAGTACCTTTAGTTTGAAATAATGGTCTACTATTAGTTTTCTGGAGAAGAAACATACTTATGTTTGCATTTAAATAAGATGAGTAAACTAAACATTTTGTATTTTTCTTTTCATCTTATATATATTGGTAACCTAAGAATATAAGGCTATTAAAAAAGGAAAGCCAAACACATTGAGTGTTTAAAAAAATTATTAATAACAAAATGAGGAAAATTATCTTGGCTTGTGTTTCTTTACATACTTTTATTTGTTCCTTTATCTGGTTGAGTGTCTACTCTGTGCCAGACTTTGTTCTTGGTGCTGGGGATGTAAAGGAAAGCAAGGCACAGTTCCTTTTCTCAAGAAGCTTGAGAGATAGGGCTGGGTATGATGGCTCAAGCCTGTAATCCCAGCACTTTGAGAGGCTGAGGTGGAAGGATCATTTGAGGCTAGGAATTTGAGGTCAGTCTGGTCATTATATTAATAGGAACACCATGTCTGTGCACAAAAATAGAAAACAAAAAAAGTAGCTGGGCATGATGGTATACACCTGTAGTTCCAGCTACTTGGAGGCTGAGGCAGGAGGATCACTTGAGTCCAGGAGTTTGATGTTTTAGTGAGCCATGATCATGCCACTGCACTCCAGCCTGGGAGATAGTACAAGACCCTGTCTCTTAAAAACTAAAAAACAAAAGAAAACAAAAAGAATGGAAGAAGTGACCAAGCAATTTGAATAAAGAAAGGGTGATGAGTGCTGCAGTCTGGGTAAGTACAGAGAACTTCCAGAACACATGGGAAGGGCAACTGTCTTCTATCTGTAAGGGATAGAGACTAGTCAGGGCAAGCTTCCTGCAAGATGGCAGCCTTAAAAGAGCCATAAAAGGCAAATAAGCAAAGGTATTTGGGAAAGTTTAAGAGGATGGCAAATTCATACTGGGGAGAACAAATAATGCTTGCCAAAACCCCGAGGTGACAGTGAGGAGGGCTCACAGAGGACTGCAGGTAGCACTGTATGATGGGAGTTCAGACTGGGATGTGTGGAAGAGTGAAAACAGGTATATCCTGAAGGGTCTTTTGGGCCATGCTAAGGAGTTAGGCCTTATTCTGGGGAGTTCTTCAAGAATTGAAGCAGGAATGGTTTGCTTAGATTTGCAGTTTTCCTTTAGATCATTGGCTGTAATATGGGGGATAGATTACAGAGGGTACAACTGAATAATTAGCTGTACATTTTTGTAGAGGGAATGGAGACTGTCTGAACCAGATGAAAGGTGGAGAGGGAGCGATGTGGATGTATTTAAATGACCTTAAGAAGGTGGAAACAACAGAACTTACCTTGTGTCTTTGGCAAAATGTTGGGAGGATTTCAGAATAACCCTAGTGGGGTCCTGACTTGGGCCACTGGTGGCTGGCTCAGCAGTTTCCTGAAATAATGAATTGGAAAGGAAGCAGTTGGAAGATAGAATGATACTGTTTGTCCTGAATGCGTCAAATTTACATTTCCATGGCCTCAACAAATGGAGATGTCTCATAAAGTGTTTAATATATGGGCTTGGAGCACAGGAAAAAGATTTAACCTGGTGTTACAGAATTGGCAGTTTCTGGTGCGTGAAGAGAAAGTTGAATATGTAATGGAAAAGGTTAGAGAATGATAGCTTGGTTAACATCGACCCATTGTTATTTTAAAAATTCACACAAACCTTAGTTTACACAATAGATGTGTTTTCCCAAAGTCTGTGTGAACCAAACTTTAATATACTGATTTTTTAGACTTTCACTGAGGAAATTAGTATGTTAATGAACCTTATAATGTCAAGAATGCTTTTCTAATACAATTAATACCTTTGTGATTTATTCTCTTCAGACAGTTTACGTATTTTTAAATCAAGTTATATCTAAACAATATTTTTGTAAAGCGTTCGGAAATGTGCCTGGATCTTAAACTACATTGTTATTTTCTATTTTTTTTAAAAATGGGATAGTCTAAGAAATTCCTTTGAACGTTGTTAGATACCTTTTGGAGTCGGTAAAATTAAAATTATTGTTTTTATTTTTTTTGCAAGGTCCTCCACTTAGAAGAAATTGGAGGGCATTTTGGAAACAATTTTGATGATATCAGATATAAGATGTTTTTCCCCCCTCAACTTAGTATTTTCGCTGTTTTTGGAAGTACGAATAGAAAGTTTGCTGTGTCCCGAACTCGGCTTCCAGCTACCCATGTGGGAGCAGAAGCAAAAAATTTCACATTCTGCACTCTGTTTGCTTGCCCGCTTTAAAAACATATCAACAAGCTGAGAGTATCAAATTCACATGTCTGTTTTTCCATGGCAAGTGAAGGTTACCCTGTAATGTATTATGGGGGAGAGATCATGGAGGAAAAAAGTTACATGGGAAGCACTTTCCCTAACAGAAATTGTTTAAATCACAGCTTCACCACTTAATGTGGTGAGAAAAATGAGGATTGATTCATGAAAGCTTTCCTGACCTCCTTACACCCATTTACCTCAAGTTAATCTAGTTTAAAGATTGAATAATATTTACAATCTTTAGATTTAATTTGGATTAGGAGGGCTTTCCTAGTTTTTGTGGAAGTGCTATTGAGAGAACTGGAGTTCCTAATCATTTAAGCAAAAATTGGTCCAACTTGTCATCTGCTAAATTCTGCATGATGTTCCGAAATAGCAAGATGTTCTGTGTGAATTTTTGTTTAGCTACATATTTAAGCTTCTTGCTGGACTTGACTGTCATGGATTCTACTCTAGGCACATTACTATATTTGAAACTAGAGGCATTCTTCTCTTTTACATATTTAGTTAAATATTAGAAAATTCTGTAACTAGGAATTGTTGCTCTTACTCAACAGAAATAGATCACATATATGTGCTGCTGAAAAGTCATGCTCAGGGACTTCCAAACCAATTCCTGTAACATTCTTTTTTCTCTTTTTAGAGACAGGGCCTTGATACATTGCTCAGACTGGACTCGAACTCTGGGCTCAAAGCGATCCTCCCTCCTCAGCCTCCAGAGTACTGGCACTACAGGAACACACCACTATGCCCAGCTTTGTAGCATTTTACAAATGCACATGAATCAATTTAACAGACAGCTAATTAAAGACCCAGATTGATTATGTTTTTAATTTCAAATATGCAATAATGAATTAGTTTTGAGCCCCTTCTCTGTTGGAGGCACTTGGTTACTGGAAGTTTAAGGCATGTCCCCTTCACTGCCTTCCTTCAGGAATTTGCAAACAAATTAAGGAGCAAAATTAAATATATGATAAGATATATGAGCTATTTTTCCCCTACAAAGGCAGCATTTCCAAGAACAGAAGTTTAAGCATTTTGCTCTTTTTCATTATCTATCCTCTTCCTCCTGCAAGCCTATAAATATGAGGAAAAGTATATCTTTATCTCTAAACTCATGCACAGTTACATCCATCTAACTTCTAGCCTTTTTTTCTCTGAATATCCCATGTAACGTCAAACTCACGATATTAGAATGAATTTATCATCTTCCTCAAAGCTACTTTTACTTCTTAAGCCATTTTCTGTTTATCTAGTTGCTCAAGCCTCAAAAATGGAAACCTTTGCAACTTTTTCCTGTTTCTCACCCACACATTTAATAAATCACTTTTAGATTTCTATTTCCTGTCTCTGTTTCTTTCTCATCTGTCCACTTCCCCGAGTCTCCAGAGCTACCATCTGAGTCTAAGCCTCTAGCCCCTCTCATCTAGACTACTTGTTAGCCTCTTAGTTGGTCTCTCTGGTCTTATATTCTTCTAATTCACTCTACACAGAAAAAGTAAATTTAATTATGTCATTTTTATTGTTATTTAGATGCCTTCAATAAGTCTCAAGATACAATTTATGCTTCTTACCCAGCATGAAGGGTTCTTCTCTCTAACTTCATCTGTTCCCTCTACCCATGCCAGTCAATGTAGAACTACTACTGGTAGCTCTTTGACCTCACCCTGTAACTGATTTTTTCTTTCTTTCTTTCCTTCCTTCTTTCTTTCTTTCTTTCTTTTTCTTTCTGTCTCTCTTTCTTTCTTTCCCTTCCTTCCTTCC
>PVKP010009564.1:16985-30811 GCA_004027715.1 Plecturocebus donacophilus
TGTGACAGATTCTCACACTATTGCCTAGGCTGGAGGGCAGTGGCACAATCTTGGCTCACTGCAACCTCTGCCTCCTGGGTTCAAATAATTCTCCTGTTCCAGCCTCCTGAGTACCTGGGATTGCAGGCATCCATCACCACTCCCAGCTAAGTTTTTTTGTACTTTTAGTAGAGCTGGCATTTCACCACATTGGCCAGGCCTAGTCTCGAACTTCTCACCTCAGGTGATCCACCAGCCTCAGTCTCCTAAAGTACTGGGATTAGAGGCATAAGCCACAGTGCCCAGCCCACTGTAACTACTCATCCACCAAAAAGCTACCTCAAGTTTAGCCTCAAGTCTGATTTACATGGTTTTTAATATGGCTCCCGAACCTCTATGATTATCTCCCCATGGCATTGATTAAGCTTTACTGTAATTGTTAGATTACTTATCTGTCTCTGTGTTAGACACCAAATAAGATCCTTGAGGCCGGCATATAGCCTTTAGTGACAGTATATTCCAGTGTCTAGTACAGTACCTGTGACATAGAAGAGGCTCAATAAATGCTTCTCGATAGGCATATCTATACGATGAAAGACCACTCAGTAATAAAACAAACACAATAGTGATACATTTGACAACATAGATGACTCTCAATTATGCTCAGAGAAAGAAGTCAGACAAAAAAAGCATATACTATATTATTCTACTTATGTAAAATTTAAGAAAATGAAAATTAATTTATAGTGACAAAAAGCTGATCAGTGATTCTTTGGGAGAGGTAGGGATGGGAGTGGGATGTACTAAAGGGGAATGAGTACATTTTGGGGGTGATGAATATGTTTATTAGCATCTTGAATTGTGATGATGGTTTTACAGGTGTATACAAATGTTAAAAGACTTTTCAATTTGTACATTTCAAATATATGCAGTCTATTGCACATCAATTATACCTCAGTTAAAAAAATAATGCTTATAAGGAATGGCTGTATCAGTGAATGCCTTTCAATGTTTTGCAACATACTGTCAATGACTTAGGCAAAAAGGCAGGATTCTATCTGCTAACAACAGGGTGGTTTGACAGTGGCACCCACTTCTCACCTTACCATTCTTGTTCCTCATTTGATAGCTGCTTAGCAACTGTTTTCTGCTTAGCAACTGTTCTCTGCTTTTAAGGTGGTGTCAGATACAATTGTTTAGGGTCATGGAAGTAACTAAAACTTTGGATAATGTGATTATGCATGATATTCTAGAAGGAGCAGAGAGGGGTGCTGAGGAAGGACATGCCTTTGTCCATGTGGTCTGTGTGGTATCGGGGATGATGGAGGTATATGAATGGCAGTGAGGCTAGGAGACTCAGGCTAGGAGACCCTGGTCGGCTAGGGCCGCAGGACTTCTGACTTCAGCAACTCTTGAGACACAAGAATCTTAATATCAAGGAAAATGGGAAGAAGGATATTCATTAGTCCCTTACTGAGAAAAGCACCTCAAACAACTAAAGCAGGTTCAGTGTATAGTCTGTAAAATGGGAATTAAATGCAGCATGATTTTAGGGCCAAGGAATAGACTATCTCCCAACAATGTTCTTCTGACTTCCTGAATTTGCTCCAAATTCCTGTATCAGAAGATACTTTTATTTCATAATAGAAAATTCCTATTCCTTAAATAGAAATTTAAGAGTTAAAACAGAAAACTCTTAAAAGACTGAATATATTCATGAAAATTAATTTTGAAGTAGAAATAATATATCACATTTTGCTGTTTTATTTATGGGAGTTAGAAATTAAGAAAGCATATAATAACCTGAGTTTGGGAAAGGGGAGAGGACTCTCAGAAATGCTAAAGGAGAGGCTAGAGGCAGAAAGATACAATTTTTCAAATGTTATAATTTTGCCAACCCTATTATTCTTCATTTTTCTACCAACAAATATAAGGTAGGTATACCTTATATCACCTCAGAAACTCTGAGCTCCATGGAGGTAACTAGGAGATCTTAATAAGAGTGAAGGACAATGAGTGTTTTTTAAGATATGTTTAGCTACCCTAGATCAAAGGGAATAGCAGCCAGAAAAGCAATTTCAGACTTCAGTTCAGTAAGGTGATCATTTTTCTTGATCCTTCTCCATGTAGCACAGTAAGCACTGAACTGATAACTTTAGAAACACACAAAAAGTATTTGAGTATAAAGTTATTCCATACCTACAGGAGCTTTAAGTTTAAATAGGGGCAAAATGCAAAGGAAAGAAAAAAAAAAGAACAGAAGCAGAGGAATCTTCAGAAAAATATAAACATCTGCAGAATACAGAAACATTTTCCCAAGCGATTTCTCCTGTCAATGTGCAAACAGAATTGTCGAAGTGATTCTGGTTGAGTAGAGCCATATGGGTTTAGTTTGGGAGATGATTCCTGGCAGCATTCTGAAGAAGGAAGGACATGATTTGACATCAATGATCTGTGAAGACTTCTGGGCTGGGGAATGTAGAGGTATGAGAAAGAGACTAAAATGCTCCTCAAATGTGAAATATGTTGAGAATTGGATACCGCTGAAATGTGTTAGAGAGGGCAGGGTCAGAACATAAGCAAGAGAAAAGGTGAAAAATCACCAATTCACCACTGAAGTTCGGTGAAAAAAAAATTTTTTTGTTAGGATAAAGGAAAACAATGAATATAAATAGCATGAAAAATAGAGAGAGAAAAGATGAGGAGTCCTAACCTTAACTGATAAATTTCAATAATGGCTTCTTCCATAGGAAAGCAACCCTGGTGATGTTAGGCTTTTCTTGAGTAGAGGATTTAGCTGAAACTCAGAATCAAGTTGACTGCTTTTTTAAAAGACTGATCATTAATAGCAAAAGTAAGAATGATGGTGATGCTTCCAGGAAACTCAATAGTAGATACTGAAGAGGGTTCTCTGAAAAGATGAAAGTCAGCTGCAGTGCAATAACCAAAACTTAGAAATTCTGCCAAGGAAGGGGACTTGGAGTGGAATGTGTGCCAGGCTAATGAGTACAATGACTCATTTCCTAGTAAGTTGTGTGAAAATTTAAAAATAACTTAGAAACAGTTCCTTCTCTTCCTGACTCACAATCAGGGTCCCCCTCACCCTGCCCCAGCCTGTGCTTTATTTGAGATTATCTTTGGCTTCCAACCTGTCATGATGCATGTACCAGGGCACATTGTAAAATAATTTGATGCTCATTTATAAAGAGAGAAAACATTTCCTAAATCTTCTTTCCAGGCCACCTGTAACCCAGTGACAGGGTTAGCTAAGTAAACAGGAAAGCCAGCATCCTCTGCTTCAGAAACTAAACAGTCACACAAGGACCGATTCTCTGAATAGATGATGAGTCAGTCATGATCCACATCTGAACATCTGCTTTTCTCAGCCTTTCTTCTCCCCTGATGTATGTAGTCCTTCACTTTATTCATGTTGAGAAACCACTTCCCCTTATTCATAATGGAATGGAAGATTATTTAGCAGATTTGGGTGAATCGAGCTTCAAAATTTTGGAAAGTGTGGGGAATGGGTAGAAAAAGAAACCAACCATATCTATTGATTATAGAGCATTCAGAATAACACATTATGATAAAGAATTAGGCATTCTGGAATTTTTATTTATCTTTAAATTTTAATAGAAACAGGGCCTCCGTATGTTGCCCAGGCTGGTCTCAAACTCCCTGAATCAAGCTACACTCCTGCCTTGGCCTCCCAAAGTGTTAGGATTTTAGGCGTGAACCACTGTACCCAGCCAGGAGTTTTTTTTAAGTCAGAAAATATAACATTTTGTTGCTAAATTTTAGTGTATGTGATAAAAGCTTTAATAGACCAGGTCAAATTTAAAACTGCTTGCAGCAAGCAGAAATAAAGATAGAAATTCACATATCATTGTATGGGAAGAATTGGCTTGCACCTCCAGGTTTCACTTCATATTCTGGATCTGCCGTTACTTTTTGATTATAGCACAGCCTTGGCAGAAGAATCCAACTTACTAAAAGTGTTCAAAAAAAAAAATCTCTGGCATTTCCTGTTGGTTGGATGTTTGGCTTTCTGCATTTGTATTTAGTGTTATCATTGGCCAAGCACCTTTGCTGGGTAGAAAAATACTGGTGCAAATTTTACTGGCGAGGTGGGAGTAAAAGCCATAAAAATTCTCAATTTTCCTTTTAAAAACTTAACTCATTTGTCCAAAAGAAATGAATACAGAAGGACAAGAGATTTTAAACTTCCCGTACATCTGGGTATGGCAGTGTATTTTGACTCCAAGCACAATAAAACAACCTTACTTGCTGGTGGTATATGACATAATGACCCAAATATGTTTTTAAAAAATCATTTATTGCTGTACATAAACAGCAAAGTTAGCGCAAGGGATGATAAAATAACATGGGTAATTCTTCCTTTAGCTGGGAACTATTGGCGGCCCATTAGGATTCCAGATGTAGCTGTGTGTGCTTTTCCATTTGTTTTCCAATGTCTAGTGCTTATGCCCTTGGTACCTTGATGGTGGTTGTCAGGCATGTTGGCTTTTCAGCTTGAGGTCTTCCTTGGAGAAACACAGTGATCGGGCTCTGGGCTATAAAGCACACTATTGTCTTGGGTCCAGTTTGTTGAGAATATAAGACCCAGGGCAGCCTCCTGCCAAAGGTCAAATACCAGCTTGACCCAAGTTCCTCAAATCAACACTGGACCTCCCCAGACAAGAGACACTTCAATTCTTCCTGATGAAAAAGTAGTTTTATATTTTTATCACTGTGTAATAACAGGGATTGTTAGCTCAAATGCATTTTGATAATCTATTTATTATAGCTACTCTCATGAACAAAAAACCTCACAGGGCCAGAACCTTGTAGATAAAAAATGATAATAACAAAATGTGTTCCAATGTTTTGTGCATTTAAAAAGGAAGCAAACTCCAGTGTTTCCAAGTCCAAAAAACATACTAATAAGCAGCACTAGAGGACTTAGTTGTAAAACTGTACCATACAGATAGAATCATTGTATTTTAGGCAGAAAAAGAAAGCAGCTAAAAATAGAACCATAGCTAATTTAACAAGTGCCCTGACTGCCAAAAATGCATGTCTGAAATCAGGTGGGTGTTTCTTTATGAGTCACTTCGCCAAATGTAAAATTTATAGCCCAGTCTTGTGCAGACTCTAGCAAAGATTCAGAGCATCCGTTTATTACAGGGCTACTATTAAGGATGCTTAAAATTCCCCAGCTTTACACTCCTCACCCCAGGAGTCTAGCCTTAGCTAGTTATGATTGGGTCTGGCCCAAATGCTCCTATTAGGCAGGGATTTAAGTATTCAACAATACAGTTAGGCCCTTTCTGTGGAGCTGAATGCTCTTCCTCATGGGGAGCTCAACTCGCCCCTCCTGTGTCCATCAACAGCAGCTCCCTTTTGCTTCTTACCACTTTTCACCTGTGCCCTGGCTTAGCAAATCGAAGGAAATAATGCTTAAAGAAAACAAAATAAATAGCAGATGGTTGAGTGTACTCTGGGATGAATAAATTATGGCCGTGGAGGTGAAAAGTGAGTTGGTGGATGCACACGGGTTTATTTGTCGCTGACATGCAGGATGCTCAGCACACTGACCTCCGCATGTACCAGGCCCACCGCCATTAATCATTCCGCATAATCCAAGCCAGAAATTTAATGAGCCCAGGGGATTGGTGATCCCTTGGAGTGGGAGTGGGAACTGAGAAAGTGAACTAGAGGCAAAATACAAAGTACAAAAGTGGATCCGGATAAGATGGCAGAGGTTTCTTAGTGCTCAAGTGATCTTGGATGGACTTTATCCCATATAGGATCAGACGGAGTATGATCATCCAAAGAGCTTCATCCTTTATAGTAGGTTTATTCTCTCTAATAAATAGTAAAATAGGCCAGGCATGGTGGCTCATACCTGTAATCCCAGAATTTCGGGAGGACGAGGCAAGTGGATCACTTGAGGTCAGGGGTTCGAGACCAGCCTGGCCAACGTGGTAAAACCCTGTCTCTAATAAAAATACAAAAAATTAGCCGGGTGTGGTGGCAGGTACCTATAGTTCCAGCTACTCGGGAGGCTGAGTCAGGAGAATCACTTGAACCCAGGAGGTAGAGGTTGCAGTGATTTGAGATTGCAGCACTGCACTCCAGCCTGGGCAACAGAGCGAGACTCTTGTCTCAAAAAAAAAAAAAAAAAAAAAAAGTAGAATAATGATAATGATCTCCCCATAATATCATAGTGCTGTTTGGGAAACTTATTCCAAGTTGCTAAATGGAACACAAGTGTTCAGCTTCTTGGAAATCAAATAGTTTACCAAATTCATCGCCAAAATAAACCATGGAATACCTGTAACACCAGTTCCTTTTACAAATTTGAAATTTATATGTTATTTTTATTAATCTAAAAATTTAAAAATCTGAATAATTTGGTACTTTCCCAATCTTCAGCCATCCATGTACCTTCTCCTATCCCTAGACTAAAAAAAAAAAAATATTTTCCTATTCATCAATATCCTTTGAATAGCTCCATCAAGAAGGAGTACTAAAATAAAGGGGGATTAGAAAACAAAAGTAGATAAATAATAAGTTTAATGTCTTATAGACCCATGGACTGATTTTTACTAGGTGTGCTCAGTTTCTTCTAGGCCCTGGAGTGATGGATGTCAAGTTGATAATAGCTGATGGATGGACTTTGTTCCAGTTACTGCACATCCATCCATTCTTTATCATTGCTGCTTAGCTGAATTTTTCTTACAGCACCTTATACTTCAGTTCCCTCAAAAAATATTATGTTATGATGAAGATTTTGAGGTGAAAGCAACCCAAATGTCCATCAGCTGATGAACAAATTTTAAAAACGTAGTTTATATATAAGATGGAATGTTATTTAGTCTTTAAAAGATTTAAAATCCTATCACATGCTACAACATGGATTAACCTTGAGGATGTTATGCTAGGTGAAATATGCCAGTCACAAAAAGACAGACTGTGTGATTCCTCTTGTATGAGGTATCGAAAGTAGTAAAATTCGTAGAAACAAAGTAGAATGGTGGTTGCCAGGGGCTGAAGGAGTAGGAAATGGGGGGTTGTTGTTTAATGGATATAGAGTGTTAGTTTTGTAAGATGAAAAGGTTCTGTAGATATATTGCACAACAATGTGAATATTCTTAACACTACTGAGCTGTACACTTAACGATGCTTAAATTGGTAAATTTCATATGATATGTTCTTTTTTAATAACAATTTTTTTTAAAGATGGAAAATGTTAGTTGAAATTCCCTTTTGTTTATTCTTCATTGAAATAGTCTGCTGGTGTACATTGAAACTTGGGAACTGTTTTTCTCCTAAAGGGCAGTACATGAATTGGTAATTTAAATGAACATTAGGAAAAATGATAAATTTTCCTGAATAGAATAGTATTGTAAACTCCAAATATCCATTGCCAATTATAATTTTATAATAATTATAATTAAATTATAATTACAGTTACGAGTTTCCCCATCTTGTTTCATCTGTTCTCCCATCATTTTTTGTTTTCTGAAGTATTTTAAAGCAGTGAGTGGATTTTTTTTTTTTTTGGGAGAGTCTTGCTCTGTTGCCCAGGCTGGAGTGCAGTGGTATGATCTTGGCTTACTGCAACCTCTGCCTCCCGGGTTCAAGCAATTCTCATGCCTCAGCCTCCTGTGTATTCATTTTTAATTATGGCCTAAGCACTTATTATAGGAACTCAGAAAGCTTTGTTTAAATATCTTATCACATAAAATTAATACTTGTGATTTAGATGTAATATTTTCTGTAGTACTTTAATTTCTTCAAATATAACATGCAGATAGCTATATGGGAAAAATGATGGGGAAGGCCTACAATGAAAGAAATAGGAATGTTAAATGGGAATGAGCAAACGCTGTGACGAAGTTTGGTATTGCTTTAGAAGTGCTAAAGAGGAGAGGACTGAAATGTTTTATTTCAGGAACTGAGAATTCTTTAAGGAGCCAATCTTTGTCTTTTCTACATAATACATGACATTAAATCTCTTTTAAAACGTGGTGGTTTTACCATTACTTCCCAAAGAAGAAGAGTCAGCCTGGGCTCATCCCCACCCAGCTGTGTGAACTTGAGTGAGCCCTTTCATCTTTTAGGGCCTCAGTGGCCTCCTATGTAAAATGATGGCTGTGGAAAGATAGTTGCTAAGGTCTTTTCCAATTAAAGAATCCTATAATTTGAAAGTAGGAATGAATATTTTACTACAAAAGATTCTGATAGGTTAAATTCATGGCTGAATTTAATCTAGTGAAGGCCATAGCTTTTGATATGGTTACCAAGATTCACAGGATATGGAAGTTGAGAAATTGTCTCACATCTCTACCAACATCAAGTGAAGAAATACCTGTGATAAAAATTAACCTGTAAGTTAGTGTGGAACAAATATTTCCCTAAAGAGTTTTGTAAGATCTTCTATTGAAGTTTTATTATAGATGTTTGTATGATAAGCTACATTTTATATTCTAAAATTTTAAAACTAACATAAAAATAATATTTAAGAAAACACCTTGAAGTAAAGATTTACTTTGTTGCTTTGAGCCAAAGATTAAAAAAAAAAAAAATTTCATGAAGGATTTAAGAGGAAAAGGAGAAACGAATGCAACACATGCTTTGAAATGGTTGACTACAAGGGTGTAAACTGTGTGATTGAACACTGATAGTTGAACAGTGTTCGACTTTTAAGTGTAAATATTTCTCAGGATACCCTCTTATCTCATCTTGTCTCTTTCCAAAGTGTCATGCCATTCTTTAGTAAGTGTGTGCAGAAGGGCTTGCTTCCTTGAAAGGCTGTGGGTTGTTGGAAATTGTTCTGTTTTAGAGTCCTGAGGAAAACGGGGTAGAAGGCAAAGGAGTGGCTTAAAGATTGCTATCTCTGGAAATTTCATATCCCTTGAAATGCCAATCTTTGGAAATTCCCATTTCCTGCGCAATCTCAGGGTAAAAGTAAATGATAAAGGAAACAAAGGAGGTAGAAAAGCATCCTTGGGAGGATTGATTCCTTGGGCCACCTGGTGCCAATTGAACTGCTAGAATTTAGAGACTCTTGGCTAAACTCAGAAAATCCAGGACTGTAGCATGTATTCAACCTGATCAACTAGGGGTTTCTGTGATTTTAGGATCACTTACCAATGAATATACACTAATGATATAAGGCCCTAAGTTTTTATAGCGTGTTCTTTCTGAAGCTGAACACTAGGTCACAAACGTAATATTTTAAACTAAAAATTTAATCATTGATGCTCATTTCTTAGATTTTACTAGATTTGTCTTGGGTATTCTGTCAAAAAGATGGAAGAAACTAACAAGGTATATAATATCTTAGGAGACTAATCCAGAAAAAATGGAAAGTATGTACATGGTGCAAGACTTTTTCAGTGTAGATTCAGAAAAAATTTATTCCAGAGCTGGAACTCATGAAGATGTGGCAACTAAAAGATTTTTCAAGGGGTTATATCCCAGGTGGAGGAATATCATGAGTAACTGAGCTAGGGAAAGATTGGGGGGACTCAAAAGAAGTACAGTTGGCCCACGAATGACATGGGTTTCAATTGCACAGTTCTGCTTCTGTGTGGATTTTCTTCCGCCTCCCATCACCCCTGAGACAGCAAGACCACCCCTCTTCCTCTCCCTTCTGAGCATATTCAACACAAAGATGATGAGGATAAAGACCTTTATGATGATCTACTTCCACTTAATGAAAAGTAAATATATTCTCTCTTATGCTTTTCTTAAAAACATTTTCTTTTCTTTATATAATACATTTACAAAATATATGTTAGTCAACTGTTCATGTTATTGGTAAAACCTCCAGTCAAGAGTAGGCTATTAGGCCAGGCGTGGTGGCTCACTCCTGTAATCCCAGAACTTTGGGATGCCAAGGCAGGCAGATCACTTGAGGTCAAGAGGTTGAGACTGGCCTGGCCAACATGGGGAAATCTCATCTCTACTTAAAAAATTAGCCAGATGTGGTGGTGCATGCTTGTAATCCCAGCTACTTGGGAGGCTGAGGCAGAAGAATCACTGGAACGCAGAAGGCAGAGGTTGCAGTGAGCCAAGATTATGCCATTGCACTCTAGCCTGGGTGACAGAGTGAGGATCTGTCTCAAAAAAAAAAAAATTATAGGCTATTAGTAGTTAAGTTTTAGGGGAGTCAAAAGCTATATGCCAGTTTTCATCTGTGTGGGTGTGTTCGTGTCCCTCTTCCACATGTTGCTGAAAGGTCAACTGTATTTCAGAGTAAAGTAAGTGACTTCCAGGGAGGGAGCTGCTCCTTTCAGCAGAGGGATTCTATCTGTAAGTACTGTGCTGACACTACTGGTAGAAACATGGCTACTGAAAACTGAGTAGAATTTGACCTTATATTTTGACTCAGAAATTAAAGATGTACTATTTAAGTGGCCCTGAGTATGCTGAGCTTTCTCTATGAAATTGAGTTAATTACATTTGCCTATTCACAAAGACTTATGCAGTAACAACAGCAGGCTTTATATTTCTTGAGAAAAAAAATACGGACTGTGCAAAGGGGTAGGACCATTCCTCTTTAACCCTCCTCGTATTGCAGACTGCTAAGATTGTAGACTGGCTTCATGTGCCCTATCATTTTTGAAGATCTCAGTTAGTAGAATTTACATTAACTGTCTGAAAGGAAAAAATTAAACCTTCCTTTTAAATATTGCTTGTCATTGAGTTCCTCTCTAATCCTTAGGCAAATTGTGCACTGTTGATCTCGTTCCACAAGACAATTTCTGATATAGCCACTTATTTAAGGAACATTGACCCCAAAGAAAGATCATAATGTGGAAACATTTTGGAGAAATAAAACATTTAACTCTGTTGTTTCTGTTATTCCGATGTGCTGGCAAGTACTAGTTAGAATAATTGGCAAGGAATAGTGAGAAATGCTGTTTAGACTTAGGAAACCTACAAACTGTATCCCTCTGGAAAGGTAAATATGTCATGTTTTGTGTCCAATAATAATAGCTATACCAAGAACATCTGAGACTTTTCCTTGGGCTTTAAACCACTTAAGTAATTTTCTTCAAAATATTAATTTTCTGATGTAATGTTCTCTCTCTGTCTCTCTCTTTTGTTGGGAACCGAGTTAAATGTACCCAAGTGCCTTGAAATATTTTAAAGATGTCACTATTGAAGAACGTTATCCTGTAATTTAAATATTTGTTGTTGTTCAAAATACTTTAATGTTATTTTTTATTCATCCATTTAAGCATCCATCTAGGGATGTAATGTGGTTAACAGCCAGAGAAGGTGACCAAAACTTCCAGTCTTTGTTTTCTTTAGGAATTCAATGTCTTGCATCAGATAATATTTTTAATTTTTATATTATTTAAAAATAATTACTGGAACATCAATAAAAAGGTACCATCACCAACCTGCCATTGATTTGCCCTTTTTTATAATAGGCAAGCCAAAGCAGAAATAAAGTGCTTAAATAAGAGAGAAGTGACACTAATGATGGTGATAGAAGAATGAAAAGCAAATAAGTAGAATTTGAAGTGGCATGAATAATTTTATCCTGATTAGTGTTAAATACAAGAACCTCTTCCTCAATACTATTACTTTGCTGTGCTTTTTCATTATAATTATTTTTCTTCTCAACCACTATTGATATAATAATGTTGAATTTTTAAAAAATCGACACTATAAAATTAGGCTTGTTTAGGGGCTCAGAAAGTAGCTTTTCATTGTTTGCTGTTTATAAACAGATCTCCCTATAAAAATGATATTTACAGTTATTTAGGAATTCGGATGTAATATATCACTTCAGTAAAATTTGAAAAAGCAGCATTTTAAAGATAAAATATTAAAATATTTTCTTAGTATAGATACTAAAGATTATTACTATAATGTAATTGTGTATCATGTAATTATGTCTTGGAAGATTGAATCAATTGATATTTGAAAAGGTTTATAGGTAAAGTTTTTAGAAGATTACGTTTCTAGAGTTTTTTATACAGTGGAATTTCTGATGCTACAGTAAATTTAAAAGTTGGATGATTTTCATGTGATATCTTATTTCACTAATACAGAACAACCTTGAACCACACTAGAGCAATAATTACTTAACCTAAATCAGAGACCAAGCCAGGCCAAACAGCTGTTTTCATTTTGTTAGGAGATCCATTTGATTTACTCTTTTAGTCAGCTTTCATTACTGTAGAAGACAAAACTTCACTTGAGTTTTTAACCCTGAATTCTCTGCCTTGTTTGCTGCCTGCTATAAAATTGCATGGTTGAGCTGCCACAGCCGCTGAGCACACTCCGGAGCTACTGTAGTATTTTGGGAGCCTCCACTTCAGCTCAGGGAAAAGAGGAGCTTCCACAAAGAGATAAAATCTAGGTCCTTCCCACTGCCCTTAAAAAATACCAAAACAAAAAACCTCAAAGCTCATCATCAGTATTCTGAATATAAGAATAGTCTTCTGGGGTCAATGCCTGATTTGAGTTTCTATGGTAGCAGAAACAGTCATCTAACAGTTGTCATCAGCTGAATCATCACTCAGCCATCTTGGAAACTGGAGAAATGGATATCAGAGACACAGAGGATAGGAAATTTGAATTCAAATATGATTTACAGAGTAGCTAGATTCAGATGTATTAGCTATCAAATCATTATCCCTAGAAGGCTCTGACATGCTATAGTGTGTTCTCATTTAAATTGTGAATCCAGTTCCCCTAGAATTTGTAGAAATGAGATTGCACCAGTATTTTGTCGTTTGTAACCTGGCTCTTGTAATTCCATAAATGCATTGTCCCTGCTCCCCTCAATGAAAATAAGGTGAGACAATACTGGGACCTTATGACTTCATGGAGTAGGTAGCTTAAACAATTTCCTAAGATTGCTGTTACATGGGGAAAAAAAAAATTCTTGGAATCCTTAGCACCATTTTCTCCTCTCAAAGCAGTCTGTGTGTAGTCTTTAAATAAATGGAGCCTGGCAAGACAGTAGGTTCTCTGTGACCATATGGATTGGCATAAGTGGAATTAGCCACACACAAGACAACTATTATTTAAATAACAAACTCTTTGACATATTTTTGCCATATCATAGACGAGCACTTCTTAACTTATCTATTTCAGGATTTTAGAGTTCCCTGAGTAAGAGTTTCATGGTCAAATAAATTTTGTAAAACACTTTTTTAGACTATCACAATACATAATAGCATTTTGCAGCTCTGATAAATTCAGCAGAAGAGAAACGTTTAATGTATTTTAATTCATAAGTGTTTTCCAAACTTATTTGAGTATGGGATACTTTGTTTTTTTTTTCCTTCACATAATACCACAATATTTCACAAAATAGTTTACTTTGGACACTGGTTTGGTTGGGGCATAAGCTACATAGATGATCTAATCTCATTGTTTATTTACATGCAAAATTTTGTGGAATTTAAAGTTGGTGGGGATAAGGAGCTCCTTTTGGCACCCAATTTTTAATAACAAGCTAACTCAGAGGGTTTTTTTGCCACTAAGAAAGACATTTGGGAAATTACCAGCTTGGCCAAGAATCTCCATAAATACCTTTATTGGAGAATAATCATTTTTAGAAAACCAACAAAACTATGGTGATGTCTCTACCTTGTCTAGTCAACTTATAATAGTGTGGGAAAAGACTCCTATTGAAAATAATTGAGAACTAATGATATGTAGAAAAACAAAAATTATTTTTGGTGGTGTGACAGAATCTTTACAAAGAGCTATGGCTTGAAGCTAAAACTGCATCTTCTATGTTAGCAGTTCACAAAAGGGAAAGCTAGTTGAAGATTGCTTCTTTATTTAGGAAGTCTAGTCTTTAG
>PVKP010009564.1:30911-68006 GCA_004027715.1 Plecturocebus donacophilus
TAAGAAAAAAAAAAAAAAATAACTCCTGAATAGGCGGTTGCTAAATTGCACCTCCAGCAAGAAACTCAAGGAATCTCATGACTGAAAAATATCTATTTCTGAAGTTCACCCTTTTCACAGTCAATTTAATAAAATATGATTGACATTTGATAACACATTTGTCCTACACAAGTAGGAAGTCAGATGAGAAAAGAGCTCTTAATTTGAAGGAAGATGCACTAAAGTCTTTTTCTGGCACAGCTTTGTTGTATTTGTGTTTGTTTATATTTTCTATATAAATTGTTCACTTGGTGTCAAAACAGACATTTCAGCCTTGCAGGTAACTGAATCTGAACACAATTAATTTACAATTATGATAATCATGTTTATTAACAGCAGAGCATTAGTGACACACCTGATGGCAAACATCAGACCATTGTTGCTGTCATTACCATCAATAGCCATATGCCAAGATAACGATATCTTTACATTGTGTATTACCCTATAGTTCCCAGAGTCCTTTCATTTATGTTATCTCATATTCTTCTCAAAACAACCCCAGGAATTAGAAAAAGGTGGAGCTATTGTTTCTATTTTAGAAATGAGCAAAGTGGCTGGGTGAGGTGGCTTACTCCTGTTATCCCAGCACTTTGGGAGGGCGAGGTGGGCAGATCACCTGAGGTCTGGAGTTCGAGACCAGCCTGACCAACATGGAAAAGCCCTGTCTCTACTAAAAATACAAAATTAGCCAGGTGTGGTGGTGCATGCCTGTAATCTCAGCTGCTGGGGAGGCTGAGGCAGGAAAATCCCTTGAACCCAGGAGTCAGAGGTTGCAGTGAGCTGAGACTGCACCATTGCACTCCAGCCTCATCAACAAGAGCAAAACTCTGTCTCAAAACAAACAAACAAAAAAAGAAATTAGCAAAGTGAGATTAAGAACGTAAGAACGTTTCAGTGACTTGCTCAGTGTCACAAAATTCATAACTGGCAAAGCTCAGACTCAAACTTGGATTTCTCTAATTTTCACATTCTTTCCTACTTCTTTATTCTGGCTACAGTAGGGTAGCTCTAACTCTGTCTGATTGTAAGTTGTCATTCAATATTTTGCTTGCTTGTCTCTATTTCTTAAAAATGATACTTGTTCCCCTCTTTGAAGCCTGTACAGAATAAAAAATTTTAGACATGTTAATTTTGAATATTACATATTCAGTGTATCTTTTTTAGTTATTTGCAACTAAATAGTTATTTACAAATTGAAAGATTTAAATTGACAAATGGAAAGTATTTTCTAACTATTGTACTTTGTCAGGAAACGATAAAAACTTTTTTTCTCCACTTCTGAAGCTAGATACATATAAATAAGGAAATTAATTATGGAGTCACAGCGTGATAAAGGATTAAAAGCCAATTATTTACATTTCTAATCTGTTGCTTTGTTGTCTGGGTAGTTTGTTTTTCCTGCTTAGACCAAGTACAAGGGAGCCAGAAAAGGAAAAATGCCAACAAATATGTTGACTGTAAATAATAAAGCTGCTGGTCTGTTTTTCTCTTTTTTTTAGAAGCAATATTATCTTTTTCCTGTAATAATAATTAAAATCCAGTAAGGATTTATCTTCTTCCCAAAGGGTAAATATATTGAGATACCTACCTTGCTTTTTGCGTATAGGACTATGCAGACTTCACGTGGAGAAAGCACGTGCTAAAAGCTGAATTTAGTTTTGCAACCTGCTGACTTTGGTATATAAAGAAGATTCTGGTGACTCACTTTGTTAGTGGGGTTTGCTCTTTAAAATGTGGGTCTAATCAGGGGTTTCATAGAACCGTCAACATACTGCCCTCTGTCATTGGTTCCTATTTGGAACCAGTAACACTCCCATTAGACAGTTGACAGGAATTAGGGTGCTATTTTTGTCCTGTGTGTAAGAGATGTACAGTATGTTTAGCATTAGTATTAAACAGATGGCTCAGTTATAACACAATGAAAGGAGAGAATAGGATTTCCTCACAGAGGTCAAATTTCCAGTAGGAAAGCTTTGCATTGCAACGAAATGATGGATTAGTTCAGTTAGGCAAAATTTTGCTTACTCATTTTGCCCAGATTAGCACTTTTTTTTTTTTGTCCTCAGTGATCTGTATAATTACTTCATTTCACTGCTGTCCTCTGTGGAGGTCTGGCCTGAGCCAATAATTAACATGTCCTGAATTGCAATTTGTCAGTCCAATCCAATTCAGGAAATCAGTTTATAGAACACCTAATATATGTTAAATACTATGCTATAGTTTGAAATTCAAAGGTGAATAAAACATGGTCCTTTGTCTCTCGGGAGCTCAGAGGCTAAGCTGGAAACAAACTCATGCAACCACCATAATAGAAAGTGGTAAGTGCTACATTCTTGGTGTGAGGGGGAGGCAGATGGTGGTGGGGAGACAGTGTTCTGTGAGAGCACACAGAAGAGAATTATTGTTCAGAAGTCAAGGAAGTATTATTTGAAGTAAGCCTAAGTAGGAGCAAAGAGCATTTGCAAGGTGTTCTGGAATTCAGTATTTATTATTTGCACGAGTTTGTAAATGGTAAATAAGTAGGGAATTGAGGCTCTTGGGTACAAAGACAAAGATGGTTTTAGAAGAAAGTTATTGATGAATCAATAGATGGAGAAAAGGAATCCACTGGTCTTAATTTTTTTTGCTTTTGCTAAGGTAAGTTAATGCTCTTTCTAACAAAAGTAGCTATGAACTCTTGGCCAAAAGTACAATGAAATTGGATCTTTCAAACACTGATTTTTTTTTAAAGCCCCTCTTGAACTTTAGCAATGGAGCACCAATTTCAAACAAACACACCATTCTTAAAGCAGTAAATGGGTGCCCAGTTGTGCCCTAAGGCTTTTTCTTGTATTTTAAAAAGTTTAGTCTGAAGTTTCCTGGCAGCAGAGTCCCTGCCTAATAATCTGTACTAGGGAAAAGACTGACTTTGGGAACACTTTTGGAGTAAAGATTGACAGCGAGATCCTTTCCAGAAAATAGCAAAGATGGTTATAGAATATTACTCAGCTTATGGCCAGAGGAGTAAAGCTGTGCTGGAGATGTGTTCAGCCTGTTGGTAATCACAGTAATCAGAGGCAAAATTTGAGAGTTGTGTTTGCGGCCTGCAGAAGGCAATGAACCCTATAGGAAATTACCTGAAATTGACAGTCATGCCTGCATCAAGAGTTTTCTTAGGTTATCTTCTAAAACCTCCTTCAGTTAAATAGTTATATGCTATTTTTATACTAAATGGGAAATATTGACTCACAATTCAATGTGCCTGCTCAGAGTAGATTGTGTGGTAGAAATGATAGATCCCAATCCATTCATTCTCTCACTCCTTTACCAACAACAATATTAGTTTTTAGAACATTTGGGCATAGTCAAAGATTATTCCCTGAGACCACAGAACTGAGGAAATGCAAATATTTTACATTTCAGACTTCATTAATTTATGATGAGTAATATTTTAGGAGGATTAATCTGTGCATAGACTGAAAAGCTGGGAAAAACTCAAAGCAAAATGCGTAGACGAAATATGGTGATCTAGTATTGAATTGATGATACCTCATATTAGGATGATGATTGGGAAGAACTTTGCTAAAAGGATGTTGAGAGAGTGATCTCATACATTGATAATAACAATAAAAGAGTCGTTCGTTAAACCCGAGTGATGATCTTATATGGAATTGACTTTTAGAAACAGCTGGGTTGGAGATACTGAGTTGCTGTCTCTGTCCCTATTCTCACTATTGTTCTATTTCAGTAACAGTTCAACTTGAACATGGTGTTTTCTTTTTTTAATGTGGGACATTGAAAACCACATTATGTTGGATTATTAATCATGGAAATATGAGAGTCTATTTCCTAATGTGATCACTATTGGTATAATATGTATAAAATTATTATTACAAAATAAGTTTTTATATAGTTTTGCTTTACATCTTAGTTATACAAGATGTATTATACAAAAAGTAATGGCAGTCTCTCAAATTTCATGTACCTCTTAAATGGATTTGCAGAGAACTTTTCATTTTTTGAGTAATAAAGGCATATGAATCCTCATCAGAAAAAGAATCCCTGTGAGGTGACTAATTCTCAGAGGCTTATTTTATAAATAATGCCCCTGGTACACCTTTGTTATGCAATTTTATTTTTTCAAGGTGCTCTAGACCATTTAAATATCTTATCTCCAAGGAGGCATTAGTACAGTTTATGTTTCTGATACACTTTGTTGGGCTTGTTAGAATCACCTGGGAATATTCTCCTGGGGTGAGAATCTTTTTGTATATATATTTTTCACTCCCTGGTATTTCTGGAACTCCCCTGTTCTACATCAATGCACAATAGTTACTGGGGAAGACAACAAAAACACAGATTGTGTTATAAGCTCCTTTCCTGAAACTTATTCTGATACCACACTCTCCTTCCTCCCCTGCCCCCAACTTTCAGACCGGTTTACAAGTTGTCCCAGCCTAACTCAAGCAGGGATTTAAAATCTGTTAGAGAGCTCAGCCTGTTGATTTACAGAGCTGAAGTCTGCACAGAGTAATCATCTGTAATGGGATTCTTTGCTCCCTGAAGAGACATTACACAGCAGAGTTATAAGTGACTAAAGAAATAGAGGAGGGGAAAAGGAGGGTAGGGGACTATGTTTCATAAAAATAGAATATACTCTTGATCAGAGCAGTTGTCTTTTAACTTATTTTTCATCATAAAATGAAGAGGTTGCCCTGGGAAAAAAGAAAGTGGATGTTTAAGAAGTTAAGTGTGCTGTATTTGCTGTCCTATTTACTTGGTGTAAGAGGTTGTCGTTCGTTTGGTTTGACAGTGGTCTCTTGGTAAGTTCTGCCCACTCCCCACTCCCACTGGCCCTAGGATTTTATTTTTTTAAATCGTGAGTTCTCTTTAGATCTATATGACATGTAGTGGAAACCTATTTGCATCCAGGAGCCATCACAATCAACCCTTTGCCCTCTATGCATTTTCTCTGAATGAAACTATAACACTGGCTTTGAACAGGGTAATATACAAGGTGTAGGAATACAGAGTTTGAAGTGGAAATGTCCTAAATATATTACCAGTGCAGTGAGACTAGCCAACAGAGAAATAGATGACCTCAGGAAACGTCTGGCTTAACAAATGTATACCTTTAAATTGGAAATCTAATTATTTGCCTTAGATTTGCACTGCTGGGAACCTAATGCAAGACCATGTTAAATAAACTTATTATTTCCGTTTTTCATTTAACCTGTGGGTTGTAGTATGACCAATCTGTTTTATATCCTCAATCAACAGATGATTGTATTTGGTAATAATTTATCAAGAATAAAAATCTGTTTTTGAAACTAATCACCTCATGTTAGGTCTGCCCTTTTTCAAAACCACCATCTGATATTCATTTTGTCTGCAAGACAAACATACTGATGAAAATGCATATACCACAGGATACAGTCAGCTGAATGGAGCATTTCCAGTCTTTGTATATATTTAGAACATTTTCTGTTTTCCCAACAGATGGACCAAATTTTAGTATTAAAGAAAAAAATCAATTTTACATAGTACAAACAAATTGAACAAGTACATTGTATAATTCTGATTACTTTGTAACAGAATGTCCGGTGGAATTTGGGGTCAAATCAGGTCATCCAAACTCTGCGATTTGAAAAAAAAATGACTTTTTAATATTTATTATGATTTCTTTTTAGATGATTAGGTGAATCTCTGAATGGGAAATACTTAGTTTCATGTATTTTGCAAGTCATTAAGTTTTTCAGTTTAATGACTTGTTTATGTGCTAGTGTCTTGAAATGTTATTATTTGTTTGTTTTTCTATAAATCCAGCAACCTTACTATATACAGTTTACCAGTGATACATGGATTATAATCCTCAAACTTTTTTTTTCTTTTATTTTTAGAGCAAATAGCTCTGCACTTATTCTGATTAACTACATTGAGTTTTATTAAACACAGTGTTAGCACTGGTTTCTTTGGAGGATTAGCTGGCATTCCCAAAACTACATTATTTATAAAAGTGTAAATTTAGAATGTATTTGAGTTTGTACTAAATGTTTACATGTCTCATTTTCTTATATATTCAACTTTAAATAAAAATTATACTTATTTTCTTTCTCATGTTTTTGACTATTTTATTAATGAGGAGAGTTAGAACTATAGATTTGTCTTTTAGAAGGTTATCTCTGTCTTTTCTCCTTTTATTCCATCTGTATCATACATCTTTAGTTTCACTCTTTTTTAAAAAAAACTTGCTGTGGCTTCCCAGTGTTCAAGGATGAGAAAAGCCTCCTTAGTCCTTCACCATCTGGTCTTACCTGTCTTTCCAGCCCCAGTGTCCCTTTCTAGCCTCAGCGGGCCCTTATTCACTTCCTTCTTAGGCCCCAAATACCTCTCAACATCTTCTGGAACTTGACATCATCCTCTTACACAGTTTTTTTTTTTTTTTTTTTCAGCTTTAACAGTTATCTCCTTGACCTGGAATGACCTTCCTCACTCTCCTCACACGTTTTCTTAAATTCAGGACTTAATGCTATATTCTAAAAGGTCTTTCTAACTCCTCAGGCGTGCCCCATAGCTCCCAGTACCAATGCCTTTATTATTACTGTGTTGCATAGAACTTCCAGAATATTGAGAAGACAGAGGACAAATGAATAAACAAACTATTTCACTTGTGATAAGTTATATGAAGGGAATGAATAGGTGCAAAGAGAGAAAAACTGGTCAATGAAGGCCTCTCTGAAAAAGTGGCTTTTAAAATGAGACCAAAAATATAAGAAAGGGCCAGCCATATAAAGCCTAGAGGGCAAAGTATTTCAGGCAGAGAAGTACATACAAAATTCCAAGATGAGAAAGAAATTGGTGTGTCTGAGCAATTGAGAAGAGGCCACACGGCTGAAGTACAGTAATCAAAGAACCAATGGCATGAGATGAGGCTGCAGAGATAGTGGGCAGGGCCTAGGTCAGTGTGGCATTGACCATTGAAGTTTTGCAAGCAAAGAAATGTCATGAATATATTACTGATGTAAGATGACCTTTGTTGATGCTGTGTGGAGAACAGATTGGAGAGGCAAGAATCTCAGGGAAACCATAAGGATGCTATTGCAGAGGGTGGGGCAAGAAATAACTTTGAAACCATAGATCCTGGGATAAACCCACAGCTATATTCAGAGTATTTTCTAATAGTTTTATCTTTTAAACTGTTCTTTCAAAACCTAAGCAAGAAAATAATAATATTTGCCAATATTGTTACTGCTGTTATAAAAATAATGTCATTAGTCAGAGAAGTCATTTGTGTTGAAATTGTGTGGGTGGTATAAGCCAAGGAGTGTAGATTATCTTTAAGTGCAAAGGGAGGCCACGCACGTACAGCGCATGGAGGGATGTGCTCCAAATTACGTTTTTAAAACGGACGTAAAAATGGATGAGACATTTGCAAGAAAAGAAATCAGATAGGAGATTATTGTAATAGGTAAAATGTGGTGGAGACAGACAAGGGTAATGACAATGTAGATAGTGAAGAGTAAACACATTTGCAACATGTTTAGGATTGGATTGGAGATGGGGAATGTGAAAGAGGAGATATTCCTGATTTCTTTCCCCAACACTAGCTTTGTTGAGGTGTAACTGACAAATAAAAATTGTATATGTATATGGTATACAATGTAGTGCATTGATGTATGTATGCATTGTGAAATGATTCACATAATCGAGATAATTAACAGATCCATCACCTCAAGTCACCTGTTTATTCAATGAGCAGGTGAGTGGGGAGAGGTGCCAATTTGTGAGATAGGTGACAGTGTTGGGGAAAAAAATCAGTAGCTCAATTTTGGAGGTATTAAATTTGAGACATTTGTCTGTACATAGACTTTTTTATGTAGGCAGCTAAATTAATTTGACAATGCGTATGTACATGTAAAGAAAAGATTATACTATAAGCATTATTTTATGATTTGTTCTTTTTTATTAAAAACTGCCATGGACATGCTTTCATATTTGTAATACAAATTTACTTAATTTTTTAAGTTGGATGATCATATAGCTCTACCATAATTTAATCAATTTCCATACATATCATTATTATGTATATAATTGCATAATTTTACAAATATTTCTGTAAGACAGATTCCAAAAACTGGAATTGCTGGATGAAAAGTTACATATATAAAAGGGTTTACACCATTAACCATGTATTAGAGTACCAATTACCTCAATACTGGATTCCTTCCATTTTATTTTATATTTTCCCATCCAAAAGAGGGAAATGTTATCTTAGTGTTATTTGACTTTCCCTTTCCTTGATGCATATTATTGAATATCTTTTCATTTGTTTATTAGCCATTCTGAGTATTTTTGTTTATTGGTATTATGTGAAAAAATAAAAATGATTCTAGAAATGAAGAAGCACAAAAAAAAAAGATACAGGCATGCTTCATTTTATTATTGCACTTTACAGATACTGCGTTTTTTACTAATGAAGGATTGTGGCCACCCT
Source organism: Plecturocebus donacophilus (assembly GCA_004027715.1). Lineage (NCBI taxonomy): Eukaryota > Metazoa > Chordata > Mammalia > Primates > Pitheciidae > Plecturocebus > Plecturocebus donacophilus. Next base: position 39,424 of record PVKP010009564.1, read on the forward strand.
GTGTTGAGCAAGTCTATTGGCACCATTTTTCCAACAGCATGTGCTCACTTTGAATCTCTGTGTCACATTTTGGCAATTCTCACACTATTTCAAATGTTTTCATCATTATTATTATATCTGTTATGATAATCTGTGATCAGTAATCTTTGATGTTACTATTGTATTTGGTTTGGGGCACCATGAATCACAAAACAGCGAACTTAATTGATAAATGTTGTGTGTGTTCTGACTGCTCCACTGACTGTTTCTCTGTCTCTCTATCTCTTCTTGGACTCCCTATTCCATGAGACAAAACAATATTAAAATTAGTCCAGTTAGTAACCCTACAGTGACATCTAAGTGTTCAAGTGAAAAGAAGAGCCACAGGTCTGTCATGGTAAATCAAAAGCTAGAAATGATTAGGCTTAGTGAGGAAGGTATGTCAAAAGGTAAGACAGGCCGAAAGCTGGGTCTCTTACACTAAAAAGTAAGCCAAGTTGGGAATACAAAGGAAAAGTTATTGAAGGGAGTAAATAAAAAGTACTATTCCAGTGGACACACAAATGATAAGAAAGTGTACCTGCTTTATTGATGATACAGAGAAAGTTTTAGTAATCTGGATAGAAAATCAAACCAGCTATGACCTTCCCTTAAGCCAAAAGCTAATCCAGAGCAAGGCCCTAACTATTTTCAATTCTGTGCTGCAGAGAAAAAGTTTGAAGCTAGCAGTGATTGGTTCATGAGGTTTGAGGAAAGAATCTGTCTTTGTAACAGAAAAGTGCATGGTAAAACAGTAAGTGCTAATGCAGAAGGTACAGCAAGTAATCCACAAGATGAAGCTCAGATCATTGATGAAGGTGGCTACACTAAACAATAGATTTTCAATGTAGATGAAACAGCCTTTTGTTGGAAGAAGATGCCATCTGGGACTTTCATAGCTAGAGAGGAGAAGTCATTGCCTGGCTTCCAAGTTTCAAGGACAAGCTGACTGTCTTTTTAGGAGCCAATGCAACTGGTGACTTTAAGTTGAAGCCAATGCTCATTGATTATTTTGAAAATCCTAAGGCACTTAAGAATTATGCCAAATATGCTGTTTTCTATAAATGGAACAACAAAGCCTGGATGATAGTACATCTGTTTATAGCATGGTTTACTGAATATCTTAAGCCCACAGTGAAGACCTACTGCTTAGAAAAACAGATTTCTTTCAAAATATTATTGCTCATTGACAATGTACCTGGTCACTCAAGAGCCCCGATGGAGATATGTAAAGCGATTCATTTGTTTTCATGCCTGCCAACACAACATTCATTCTGCAGCCCATGGATTGAGGAGTAATTTCAACTTTCAAGTCTTATTATGAAAGAATTATATTTTGTAAGGCTATAGCTGCCATAAATAGTGATTCTTCTGATGGATCTGGGCAAAATAAGTTGAAAACCTTGAAAGGATTTATCATTCTGAATGCCATTAAGAGCATTTATGATTGAAGGGAAAAAGTCAAAATATCAACATTGATAGGAGTTTAAAAGAAATTAATTCCAATTTTCATAGAAGACTTTGAAGGGTTCAAGAGCCTTTGTGTTTTTTTTTTTGTTGTTAGAAATAGAAAGAGAATGAGACTCAGAAGTGGAGGCTGAATTGCTTCAATCTCAGGATAAAACTTGAATGGATAGTAAGTTGATTCTATGGATGAGCAAAGAAAGTAGTTTATTGAGATGGAATCTGCCCCTGGAAAAGACACTGGACATTGTTGAGATGACAACAAAGGATTGAGAACATTTCATAAACTTAGTTGACACAGCAGCTGCAGGGTTTAAGTGGATTGACTCCAATTTTGAAAGAAGTTCTACTCTGGGGAAAATGGTCTCAAATAGCATCACATGCTATAGAAAAATCTTTCATGAAAGGAGGAGTTCATTGACTAGGCAAACGTAATTGTTGTCTTATCTTTTATTTTTACTTATTTATTTTTTGAGACAGAGTCTCTCTCTGTCTCACTCTCTCGCCTAGGCTGGAGTGCAATGGCGCGCGCAATCTTTACTCACTGCAACCTCCACCTCCCGAGTTCAAGCGATTCTCCTGCCTCAGCCTCCCGAATGACTGGGATTGTAGACTCACACCACCACATCCAGCTAATTTTTGTGTTGTTAGTAGAGACAGGGTTTCACCATGTTGGCTAGGACGGTCTTGATCTCTTGACCTCGTGATCCACCTGCCTCACCCTCCCAAAGTGCTGGGATTACAGGTGTGAGCCACCATGCCCAGCCTGTTGTCTTATTTTTAAGAAACTGCCACAGCTGCCCCAATCTTCAGCAAGGTCATCTCTGATCAGTCAGGGTCTTGCCTTCACTGGTGTGGAGGCAAGGCCTTCTACCAGCAAAAAATTACAATTCGCTGAAGGCTCAGATGATTGTTAGCATTTTTTAGCAATAAAGTATTTTTAAAATTAAGATCTGTACATTATTTTTAGACATCATGCTATTTCACACTTTATGGAATATATAGGCTACTATTAATAGACTTAATAGTGTGAACATAACTTTTATATGCACTGGGAAACCAAAAAATTTGTGTGACTTGCATTATTGCAATGGTCTGGAACCTCACCTGCAATGCCTCTGAGGTTTGCCTATACCTCAGAAAAAGAAAATAAATAAAAAGTAAAGAAAAGAAGAAAGGAAGGCACTAGGAAAGATTAAGGAAATAAATGCAGGCCTACTCATTATTTATTTGTTTGTTTATTACTGGATGACTTATGACAATTTCAGAGTGGTGAGTAGGGAGAGGGATAAATATTTTACAAAAAATTACCAGTTATACTTTTGTATGAAAGTTGTACATTAGCAAAATATTAGATGTAGTTTTTGGAAGGCGATTTAGAAATCACTGTTTTGTTGTCTATTTTTGTTACTTATATATTGAGATTTTTGAAAACAAGCCTGTAAATGCTCAAGAAACTTTGATGGTTAAGATCCAGAAAGCTAAGGAGAAGCCTGATGAAGCATTTTCCCCCTTGGAGCACCCTGGTGTACTTCACAGAGCAGCTGTACTTTGCAGGCTGCTGCAATAGTCATAGCAAACCCAGTAAGAGGTCACTCACAGCCATGCGTATCCTGTTCTATTAATAAAGGAAATGTCGACTAGGACACTGGGGATTAGACACAACTAATTTTCTAAAATGCCATCGAGTTGATCTTTATCTGTAAAGCCAACATAGGCATACGAATAGTTAAAACAAGCTCTGTGCCTCTCAGATTTCAGTGGGAGAAAGCCTTGCATTTTATTTCATACCCATAGAACAGTATTTCTCAAAATTATATTTGTTGAAACTGTTATTTTCAAATGCTACTTCAATTATTAGGGTTCTTGGAATACATATTTTTAAATAAAAAGCAATTTAGGTTTTGGTTAGGTAGACTGAGCTGTGCATTTCACCACTCTCTCCCAAGGAAGTCTGATGCCATGCTCTCAGAATTCTAAGTTTATGGTGTTTGGACCGGGTTGGTGTGTTCCCAAAGTACACTGGCCTTCTTTGGAGACTATTTCTGATCAAATCGGTTTTGTCATTCTGACAGTGGGAATGACAAGTTAAACACAGCCCAGCACTGTGGATTCTTTGTGGTGACCCTTCTAACTTCAAGAGCCATTGTTTTACACTGAGTGTCCTAAGTGGTTTGCCTATTATGAAAGTTGAGTCCTTTAAGCCAAATAACCAATACTGAAGTTGGGGACATTTGGCTTACCACACACATTCAGATACTGTTCTGAAAACATTGTAATATGTATATTAAATGATGAGATCATGAAATAATGAGTCAGAATTTGCCTAAAATTTATCAAAACTCCGGAAAATACTACACCTTCTGTTGATGCCTTGAAACTGAGGTTAAATTTTCTGTGATAATTGAGAGTTGTTTGCTACTTTCTGCATTTACAGGTTATACTATTTATGAGCATGTTTTTACTCAGACATACAATTCAGCTTCTAATTTTATAATCATTTCATTTTAAGGGAGCTTGAGGCAAATTTGCAGTGTTAATTTTTCTTATAATGGGTTAATTTCAAGTTTGATGAAATATGTAAATAACATATAAAAAGAACACATTTGATGCATCAAGATAACATAGAGAGGAAATTTAATAGTAGTTGTTTTAAACCTTTATTCCTAAATTTTACAACAATTTTTATTATATAAAGTACCTGTCATGCTGCCTTCTAATTTCAGGGATGATATATAATAACATTTAGATTTATCATCTTTGATGTCACTTCTCATATGTGGTTGCAAAGTCCTGACAGGTATTAACTTGTCATTTTGCTGAAGCATGGATTTGAATTGCTTGTACTGGTTAGGAACAAATTACTTTAGTCAGAGCATAGCCCAGCTGACTATCCTACAAGAACTTTTCAGGGCAACTTGGTTTTTCCAGTCTGGTCATCAATATATTGTAACTCTTGAGAAGAATAGAAACTTAGTTTGTCTGTGAAAAGTAGAGCAGAAAAGAAAGCTAAGAGCTAAGTGGTGAAGTAAAAGTTCAAAGGCCTATAAAAAGGGATGTCTCTAGAGAGAAATAAGAAATGATTTGTAAACCTGTGCTCGGCATACTCTAGCCAATGTAAAATTTGCTTATCAAGTTGGAAAATTTTAGCAAAAATTGAAAAAAGGTCATTGACTTTGGGTATAAGAATGTATTTATCATTTGGGGAATTAATGGGTTTCTTTTTTTAAACCAAGTTTCACTCTTTTTGCCCAGGCTAGAGTGCAATGGTGTGATCTCGGCTCACCACAACCTCTGCCTTCTGGGTTCAAGCAATTCTCCTGCCTCAGCCTCCCGAGTAGCTGGGATTACAGGCATGCACCACCACACCCAGCTAATTTTTGTATTTTTAGTAGAGATGGAGTTTCTTCATGTTGGTCAGGCTGGTCTCAAACTCCTGACCTCAGGTGATCTGCCCGCCTTGGCCTCCTAAAGTGCTGGGATTACAGGAGGGGTTTCTATATATTAAATGGTTGCAACAGTGTTTGGCACATACATACTGTAAACCTATTAGCTGAGGTAATGATGATGGTATTGATGGTGATGATGATGTGATTCTGGATGGAACTGTTATTTGAGAGACCACCACGCACCTCCACAGGCAATTCCTTACACCAAATATCAAGGTGCTGCTGTATTGCCCCCTAGTTAATAACAAATATGTAAAAGTAGAATGTTTGATATGATTTTATCAATTTATGCCTATCAATGCTTACTCCTATAGAAGTTCTTCTCATGAATCGCAAAAGACATAAATCTTTATTACTTTTATTGTCTCAATTAGAGTCCTTGGAAAAAATGGAAAAAAGTATACAATGATGAGTATTTTAATATGTATGTATAACTTATAAGGATGTAGAATTTAGGTCAGGTGTGTGTGGTGCTCTTGCCTGTAATCACAGCCCTTTGGGAGGCTCTCTTGAAACCAAAAGTTTGAGATCAGTCTGAGCAACAAAACAAGACTCCATCTCTACAAAAATGTAAAACATCAGACCAGGAGTGGTGGCTCACACCTGTAAGCTCAGCACATTGGGAGTCCAAGGTGAGTGATCACTTGAGGCCAGGAGTTTGAGACAAGTGTGGCCGACATGGTGAAACCCCATCTCTACTAAAAAGACAAAAATTAGCTGGGCAGGATGGCGTGCATCTGTAGTCCCAGCTACTCAGGAGGCTGAGGCAGGAGAGTCACTTGAACCTGGGAGACAGAGGTTGCAGTGAGCTGAGATCATGCCACTGCACTCCAGACTGGTGACAGAAAAAAAAAAGTCAGCCAGGCTTGGTGGTGTGTACCTCTACTTCCAGCTACTTGGGAGGCTGAGGCAGGAGGATTGCTTCAGCTTAGGAGTTCAAGGCTGCACTGAGCTCTGATTACACTACTAGACTCCAGCCTGGATGAAGGATCAACACCCTGTCTCTAAAAAAAAAAAGATAAGGAAGGAAAGAAAGAATTTAGGATTTATATCCATTCAAAAAATGTTAAATATACATTTAAATATTTAAAAGTATTTAAAGTTTGGAGGTCATTCTTTAGGTTCTGTCTGGAAGGCCTCTCCTTGCTCACTCTTAAAATTGGTAGACTCCTCTGACCCCTAAGCCTGAGTCCAAGTCACACTTCTCTCCAAAGCCTCCTGAGCTCCTTCAGGCTCATGTCCTCCTCTTCTTCTGCCTGCTGCCAGTATAGCACCAGCCTGCTGTATGGTGGCAGTTACACCTAGGAGTGTAATTGCTTGCATTACTCTTACTGTTAGACTGTAAGCCTCTTGAGGAAGAAAGTAGGTCCTCAATAAATATATGGGTGAACTTCAGACCATTTCACCTATGGTAATAGTAGGTAGGAGAGTCCTAATATTTCAAGCAATGCAGATGTCAGGCAGTGGTCATTTCAGAAAGAATGTTAGTTTCTTCACACACATACAAAGATTTTAAATCGTGGTCTGAAGCACACAAGTGCAGTGTAGGAAAGTCGGTTTTGTGAAATGTTTGAGTATCTACTGTGTTTTGTACTGCACCATTTGGTTACACACATTTCATTTTATTAAATCTTCGAACAATCCCATCCTATATGTACTTGTGTTTTCCCACTTTTCAGGTAAGGAAATTAAGGCTAAAAGAGGCAGTAGGTCCAAGGTCACAGGTAATAAATAGCACAGTATAATTTGAGGCAGATGTTCTGACTCTAAATTTTCTTCCCACGATTCTATTCAGACACTTGTATATGCCACCTACACTAGATAATTATTTGAGCTCTAGAGGCACTTTTCACACTTATGTCAAAATTTCTTAAGTTTTTAAAGTTTGCAAAGTGATGTTTCCTGAGCCCTGTCTCTCTCCACTCTCTGTAATGAGAATTTCTAGTTGAGTGTGCCTGTCCTGTCCTGTGTGCTGAACATTAACACCTGAACTAGTTGAGCCACTAGATGATGTCAAGATGTTACTCCTACGATAGCATCCACTGAGCACTCTGTGGCTAGGCTTTTGCTTTCATTGCAGAAAATAATTTGCTCAGAGGGCAACAAATAAGTCCGAATTTTCTTTTCGTTTAAACACCACACACTAATTCAGACATGTTACCCATGAGGTAAGACAACATTTGGGGACAAATGGAAACTAGCTTCTTTTCTTTCTTCTCTTCCCCTGGTCATTCTGAATTCAGATTTTTCTAACAAAATCAAGTTCTTTTTTTTGAGATGAAGTCTCACTCTGTCACCCACATCTGGAGTGCAATGGTGCAATCTCACTTCACTGCAACCTCCGCTTCCCAGGTTCGAGTGATTCTCCTGCCTCAGCTTCTCTAGTAGCTGAGATTACAGGTGTATGCCACCACACCCAGCTAAGTTTTGTATTTTTAGTAGAGATGTGGTTTCGCCTGTTGGCCAGGCTGATCTCAAACTCCTGATCTCAGGTGATCTGGCTGCCACCACCTCTCAGAGTTCTGGGATTAGAGGCATGAGCTCCGGCTCCTGGTCCAAGCTATCTAAGTTCTTTATTTCTTAGTATTTCTTAGTTCCAAAGAAAAACATGAAGCCTATCAATAAGGGAAATGAATAGAATCTAGGCAGCTGATGATGTGAGATTAAGAATAGAGAGCGAGATTGGAGGGGTGGGGGAAGGGGAAAATAAGTAAGAGAGGGCTTTATGTTTGCTCTAGAGTGCTCTCACCTTTACCTGGAACCCTGGATTCCTTACAAATAATTTCTCTCCATGTACTTTCTTCTATAAGGCGTGTTACTATTCTGGACTAAGATCAGTTTTCCATTTCAAATTATTGTTTGCTGGGATTTATTTGATCATGCAAAACAGAAGTTGGATTGGAAGCAGTAAAATAGATTTGTAAAATAGATTTGATGCGAAATTATTTTTTGTTGCACATCATCCTTTATTTAACTTCACTATAAGATCATTGAGACATAAAACTTCAGAGAAAAAAACACTATTAAAAAGGAACAAAAAATTAGCATTTAATCAAAGTGTCTCTCCCTTCTTGACTAACATTGTCTCCAAATTGGTCATGAGTGCTGTACCTCTTTGTAAGGCCATCTCTGCATTACAGGTGGTTAAAATTATGGGGTGCTGCTCTAACAGGCGGATTGAATAGTTGTGAGTCTTCATAATAGGTAGTTTAAAAATCAGTACCTTTATTGATAATTGAGTATTTATTATAGAAGAGTTACCTTTGTATTGGTGTGGTACCAGTTGCTGCAGGACTGTGTGAGCTTTGGGGTTTCACATCCTCTATCGCAACAGCTGGAACTCCTCATTTTTTGTAGGGACAGAGCCATGTCAAGACTGTATTTATATAACCTGTAAATTTTTCATGCAAATCTGGATAAAAATAGTTGAGGCAAATGTCCACAATTCTGTTTTGTAATTCATCAGAATGAACCCTTGTTGTGGAGTAAAGAATACATGCAGTGACATTTAGAATATAATAAGAAGCCTGGAAAATTAGTTGGGTTGTCTCTTTCAATATCAGTTTTAAGCAGTCTGAAAATCTATACAATCCTTTTGCGCCTGGCCCAGTGGCTCACGCCTGTAATCCCAGCACTTTGGGAGGCTGAGGCATGTGGATCACTTAAGATCAGGAGTTCGAGACCAGCCTAGCCAACATGGTTAAACCCTGTCTCTACTAAAAATACAAAAATCAGCCAGCTGTAGTAGCAGTTGCCTGTAATTCCAGCTACTCAGGAGGCTGACACAGGAGAATCGCTGAAACCCAAGAGGTGGAGGTTGCAGTGTACCAAGATCATGCCACTGCACTCCACCCTGAGTGGCAGAGCGAGACTGTCTCAAACAAAAAAAAGAAAGAAAGAAAGAAAATTCATACAATCATTTTGGATTGGTAGTTTATTTGAGGGTGGAAGTGCAAAATGATGTTCAAAGTTTAAGTGGCAATTATACAGACAAATTTTTTACAATCAGCAGAAGTAAATGCAGAATGCTTGAAATGGGAGAGGTTTTAAATGGGATTTAGTCTATTTTGAAATATGCCTATCATGCTTTCATTGAAAAAATGAATAAACTACTGATAATTTCTTCCCATAAAGTGTGCCAATAAAATAAAGATCGATGACCAAGTTTTTCTTTCTTACCAAGAGAAATAGATTTCTTGGGCAAGTGGCCTAAAAGTTCCGAGTGGCCTCACAGTTCTTAATATAAAGAAATATATATATATATATATTTTTTTTTTGAGGGGGAGTCTCGCTCTGTTGCCCAGGTTAGAGTACAGTGGCACGATCTCAGCTCACTGCAACCTCCGACTCCCTGGTTCAAATGATTCTCCTGCCTCAGCCTCCTGAGTAGCTAAGATTACAGGCACCCACCACCGTGCATAGATAATTTTTGTATTAGTAGAGATGAAGTTTCATCATGTTGGCCAGGATGGTCTCGATCTCCTGACCTTGTGATCCACCTGCCTTGGCCTCCCAAAGTGCTAGGATTCGAGGCGTGAGCCACCGTGCCCAGCCAAAGTTCTTAATTTTTAATGCCAATATAAGTTCCAGGCTATCAGACCTAAATTTTACCCAAGGCTTTTGCATGACTAGTTTCTGAAAGTACAGCAGGTAGTCTGGCCGAACAAATGTAAGACCAATTCTTGGAATAACAATGTGTTATCTTGTCAGAGAGTTCCTCTATAACAGATCATTTGTACTGTCAATTGGCAACTATCTTTTATTTTTCAGTAAGTTTTCTGTGTCTCTGTTATCTATTCTTCTACTCTCTTAATCATTCTCTAGTGTCTTCACATTGGTGAATTGATCAAATGTCTTGACATTAATTGACATTGTAGAAAAAAGTGTTAAAAATTGATTGGTTCCAGGATTATGTTGTTTTTTTGTTGTTGTTTTAGGAGATTGTAAAGATTCCACTTTGAGTAGGGTGAGTAGTAACTTATCAAATATCACTGGAAGAAATGGCAAATTAAAAAGGACTTAGAGTTTCCCTTGATGAATAATACTATATTTAATACATTTCTGTGCTTCTAAATTTTCACTTATTGGATATGATGTCAATTTAATATAGCCTTTTTAAAAAGGGCAACTACCGTAAAATATATGCATTATTTGTAAAATAATCCCAATTTTAGAAACATTAAAATGTTGGAAAAAATAGGAATTAAGGAAATTAAGGTGTTCTAGGGTTCTGGAGTAGCATTTCGGAAAACTGTTGATAGATCAGGCAGTATGCAGTCTTTAAGGCCCCCTCATTTTTTTCCCCCAGCTAGTAGAGCAAAGAGTTGAATGGATATACTAGAGGCTCTCTTCTTATGAATCTTGGTTTTGTCCAATTTTGGCAAATCTTTTCACAGAGGCTTTATTTTAGCAAGTTGTTTGATAAATATGTCAATATGTATGTGATATACACATATGTATGTAATATTTTAAGATTAGGGTATATTTGAGGGAAAGAAAGGAAAATAGGGTTATTATACTTCAAAATAAAACAGTGAAACTAGTATATAAAGTTTTATTGAACATTTACAAATATTATAAAAAGTTAAGAAGAGGGTGCCAATGACCATTGTATTATTGATGAGACAACAATGGAAAAAGCCCATGTATTCATACTTAGACATATGTCTGCTTATTTGAATGTTACATTTTATTTTACATAATGATGTTTATTTTTTATTAAATATTTGGAATTGTTGGTGAGCTGGAGCCAAGAGTATGATAAATTTATCATTACTTAGAAAATTTTTTATTTTTTATGTTATTTACCGTGTATAAATTTAGTTCACCTTGTCACATCCAAACTTGTCCTTGGCTTTTGAAATTTGTAATACCTTCTTTATTAGGCAAAAATGTAAATATGCATAATTCCTAAGTCCAAAAAGAGGTTATATGCAATAAAGTTTGTTTGATAACATGAAAAAAAGTTATTTTTTAGAGAAATGTATTGTTATTTACCCAAATAGATAATGGGCTCTTTTCTCTTCATAAAAAATATGAAGAGAAAAGAAATACAATTCTAGAGATACAATGGCCGTATAGTTTGTTTTACATTCCTAGGCCAGGTACATGCTGTGTTTTATGCTATAGTTCTTTTCATTTGGTGTCAGATGCATTTTAATTCCCCATGCACTTATTTTGTATGTATACTTTTGAAAAATCTTAACTTTGAATCACATCATATGTATGTGTATCTACACATGAAAGATATAAAATATGTTGATTCACAAGGGAATATAAATTGCAAAATGTACGTAAAACAAATCTAATCCATAAGTGCAGTATTTCACAACTATAATGTATGATAGCTATGTAAGGGAACTCAACTTTTAACAGATGCCGTGTCATGTTTTATAGTTTGTAACAAACCCCTTTTCTAAAAATGAAAAAAAAAAGTGTGTATCTTTGTACTGTCTGATTATGCCTACTTAATTTCCCTTATTGATTCTGAGAGAATGAAAAAAATTATTTTTTAGAGAATTGTATTGTTATTTACCCAAATGGATAATTGGCTCTATTTTTTATGAAGAGAGAATCAATTCTGAGAGAACCAATAAGGGAAACCAAACAAGATGGCACATTGGCTACAGATGGGAACAAAGAACCAAAAACAGGAGCAGGTTAAGCTTGAAGAGCTGCCTGAGCTTCCTGCAGATGCATGTCCAAATGCAATGGAATCCTGAGGGCTTGTTTCTGCGACTTTTGTTGTCTACTGCCTTCTTTTTATTGTGATGTGTATGTGCACGTGTTTACATGTGTGTGTGCACTCTTGTGCAGTTGTGGTACAGATGTATGAAGGTTGGCCGTCCACTTAGCTGGAATAATTTGGAAGATAACATTCTGGATATCAGTGTCCTTAGGGATTTGATGATTCCAGATGAGTCCAGGTCACCGGGAGCCTTGCCTCCCATTGGATGGCTGGTTGAGACCCAGGGCAGGACTCTGAAGAGATAGATATGGATCATAATGATTCCCTAGCTCTGCCACTCTTTATTTCTCCTTCTGGTAAGAGGACAGAAATAGGTGTTGAAAATTAGGAAGCTGTATGCAGCGATAGCTATGAGATTGGGCTTTGGAATCAGTAAACCTGGTTTGAGTTTCGGCTCTGCCCCCTACTAGTTTCTCCACAGCAGGTGCTTCTGACTAAGCTGGACTCTCCAGGGTGGTAGGGAGGATGTGCCCTCCCAGAAACGCTGCAGCTGCTCCCTGTTCCAGAGGAGCCCTCAGCAGGCTGATGGCTGCTCACACCTGATGCAGGAGGTGGTCAGAGAACGAACGGCTGGAACAATTCTGGATTTTGTTTTGCTCAGAGGTGTTTACCTAATCATTAGCCACTTGGTGGCACAGAAAATGTTCAGTCCATCTATCTTCCTGTCTAGTGGATTTTTCAGTTACCCCATGAATTACATCTTTTCACTGACTTAACACAGAGCCTTGGCCCAGGTGTCCTCAAATACAGCACTAACATGAAATGCATGTGTTGACTCTGCAGCCATTTTTATTTCTGTCTGAGACAGGTTTTAAGTTAGTAGATAAAACATTCTTGACATCTTTAATAGCCTTCATAGGGACTTTTATAAATAATAGATGTCAACTGATAGTTTTTCCCCCCAAGCACTGATGACATTTCAAAATAGAATTTGGTGGGTGGCTGCAGATTGCTTTTGGAAAATAAAAACTATTTACTTGTTTTACCATCAAATGGCTCTTTCATTATTAATACTTTGCCTTTTTGAAAATGTTATCTTAATGCCACAAAGAACATGTGGCACCAATGAGCTAATCATAGTCAAAGAAAACATTGATTCTAAGAGTGGTTCGCAGCAGTACTCTGTACTGGAATGATACCTGCAGGGAAAAGATTATTAAAGTTCAAATAGGATGAATTTTCATTCCCACCAAATTGTCTTTGGTGGGAGTGATACACAAAGCAGAGAAACCCATAGCTTGGGTGTTAGGCAGTGAAGGGGATCTGCAGTATTTTGGAGGGGAAAACTTTGTTAAAGAATAACATACATTAAGAAAGTGCCTACGTTCAGTAAACAGTTTGATGAATATTTACCGATTGCACATGCCCATGTGACTGGTACCCAGAGAAAGAAACAGACATAACTGGCACTTCAGAGTCTCCCATGTGTAACTTCATTTATTCACTATGCCCCCTAAGAAACCATTGTTCTAACATCGGAGATTAGTTTTGCTGTTTTTTTTAACCTTGTTTAGATGCATTATTGAGTATGTACTGTTTTATGTCTGGCTGTTTTGCTAAACATAATGTCTGTGAAATTCATCCATACTTTTGCATGCAGTTGTGATTCATTCAGTTGAATGAATAATTTCTGTATAGTGTTGAATGAATATAATTTATGTTGATGAGCATTTGGGTAGCTTCAGTTTTTAACTATTACAAATAGTGCTGTTTTGAATGTAATAGTCCCCCCATCTTATTCAGTTTTGCTTTCCATGGCTTTAGTTATCCATGGTCAATTGTGGTCTGAAAATATCAAGTGGAAAGTTCCAGTGTTATAAACAATTCATAAGTCTTAAATGTTACATTACAAAGCCTGTAGCATTCACCTCACTTTGTCTTATCATGTAGGCATTTTATCATCTCACTTTATCACAAGAAGAAGGGTGAGTCCTGTACAAAAAAGATATTTTGAGAGTGGGATTGCATTCACATAACTTTTATTACAATATATTGTTATACATGTTCTATTTTATTATTGTTGTCAATTTCCTACCGTGCCTAATGTATAAATTAAACTTGGTCATAGGTATGTATGTATAGGAAAAATGTAGTATATATAGAGTTTGGTACTCTCTGTGGTTTCTGGCATCCACTGGGGGGTCTTGGAATGTATTCTCTATGGATAAGGGGAGACTCCTGTGTTCTTATAAATGTCTTTTGGTGAACATGTGACCATTTCTGTTGGGTATACCCTAAGGAGAGGAATTACTAATAACCTTAGAAATGTTCAGCTGTAGTAGATAATGCCAGACAGTCTTAAATTATACTTATTACCTTTTAAAATGTAAATAACCACTGAAGCTCTGTTGCTACACCATCATTCCTGAACTGTGGAGTTACTGAGAATAATGCACCAGAATATCATGGAGTAGCCCTTCTGGCTAATAAGTACAGATAGCTGTAGATCACAGGAAGATAATTCATTAACACTGTTATGTACAGTTTGTAATCATTTTACCTGAATGTTGTTGTATTTAGTTTTCTGAAAACAGTTCTCCATTTTCTTCTTGTTTTTAATCATCTTTTTGTCCTCAGCACCTATTACTATGCTGTAGGTACTCCTATTAACCCCAGTTTACAGATGAGCTACAGAGCAGTTGACTCACTTGCTCAAAGATATATAGGTAGGAAGGAGGGAAGAACATGTGTTCCTTCTTTACATGTAAGTCATATAAGAGCTTTAAAAGTCTGACCAGGGTATAATTCTGAAAATCCTACATGCAGAGAAAGCTGATAGGGTTGGTAGAATCCTCAACAATTCCACAGAAGCATTTAGATAGTCTGCATTAAAATGGCTGAGATGAAAACTTTCTACCTTATATTATTTACCAGTACTAAATTTACACAAACTTCTATGAACACAGTAGAGAGAAATAATGGAGAACAAAGGCCCTGGAGCTGGGCTCTCTGTGTTTAAATTCCACCACTCCAGGTGGAATTATCTGCAGAAAACACACAATGGCCTGTACTTTCCTTCTGGTGCTTTTTGCTTGGTTTCACATATTATAATTATTTCTATGTTCCTCTGCCTAACTGTGAACTCATTGAGGAGAAGGTACCATGTCATATTCATTTTAATTCCTCCCAGTGCCTAGTGCTGTACCTTGAACATGATGAATATTGATAAGTTTTTACTTAATAAATAATGAAATACTTAATATTTTATGTCACTTACTATTTATGCCACATTTGCTTTCCAAATAACCAGAAACAACTTGCAGAGAAATAAAAAGTGCAAAATATAGTATTTACCTGCTGGGACAATTGAGATAAGATTACAATATTTAGGCAATGACTGACAAAAACTTCTTGGAGGTTAATGCAAAGTGGAAATGATGTTGAGTAAAGTAATTTTCCATTTTGTAAAATAATAAATAGATATCTTCAAATTATTTGTTTGTATGTTTGCCTTCCCTCTGGCCAAGCCAGCTCTTTGTGAGTGGGCAACGTGTCTTACTGAAATTTGTATCTCCAGTGCCAAAAATAGTGCTTAGCAAATGTACCCATGAAGGAAGGAATGGACAAACAAATGAAAGAATGAAATAAAGGAAAGAAGGAAGAAAAAGAAAAAGGATGGATGAAAGAAAATCCATTTCTTGGAATTATTATTTAAAACGGATATTAGAATGACTGAGGCATGCTCACCATACAATAACAGCAGAATGCAGAGCACAGTAGTTCAGAACCACAGTTGACCTGCTTGGATCTAAATTCTGACTCCTTTACTTATTCAGTGTGTGACATTTAGAAAACTATTTAACTTCTCTGGACATCAGTTTCTTCACTGATAAACTGAATCGCTAATACTACCTACTTCTTAGGGGTCACATGAAATAATGCATTTAAAGGGCCTGGCATTGATCTTGGCTACTCGGGAGGCTGAGGCAGGAGAATCACTTGAACCTGGGAGGCAGAAGTTGTGATGAACCAAGATTGCACCATTGCACTCCAGCCTGGGCAGCAAGAGTGAAACTCTGTCTCAAAAAGAAAAGGGGGCACCTGGCATTTAATAAGCACTTGACAAGTGCCAATAATTCACTCATTCAGCATATTCTTATCCAGTGTAATGTACCAGGCACTATTCTATGTGCTGAAGCTAGAGTGGTTAAGCTACTTAGTAAAACATGGTTCCTAGTTTTATGGAGTTTGCATTCTAGTAGGGGATAGGGACAGATAGTCAATAGGCATATAAAATCAGAAAGTGACAAGTGGTATGAAAAAATATAGCAAGATAAAAGTATGATGTGATTCACGGTGGTGGTGAGGCTGCTGCTCTAAATACGTTGATCAGAGAAGGTGTATTAGTCCGTTTTCATACTGCTATAAAGAACTACCTGAGACTGGGTAATTTATGACAAAAAGAGGTTTAATTTACTCACAGTTTCACAGGCTTACGGGAAGCATGACTGGGAAGCCTCAGGAAACTTACAATTATGGCTGACGGCAAAGGGGAAGCAAGCACCTTCTTCACATGGTAGCAGGGAGAGTGAGACCGTGAAGGAGGAAGTGCCACACACTTTTAAACTATCATATCTTGTAAGAACTCCCTATCACAAGAACAGCAAGGGGAAACCTGCCCTCATGATTCAGCCACCTCCCACCAGGTCCCTCCCCTGACATGTGGGAATTATACAATTCAATATGAGTTTTGGATGGGGACACAGAGCCAAGCCATGTCAGAAGATCTCTCAGATTGAATGACATCTGATCAGAGACCACAAGACAGAGAAAATGGAGGGTCTGGGTGGAGAAGCAGTGAGTGTAAGGCCTTGCGCTGTTAGGGGCGCTGAATGTATCAGAGGACAGCAAGGAGGCCACTGAGCCTGGAACACAATGAGTAGGAGGAGAGCCAAGGCTGAATTCTGAATTTGGTGGAAAGCCATTGGAGGGTTTTGAGCATGGTGGGTGACGGCATCTGCAAAAAATAATTCTATTCTGTAAAGAGACAGTAGCAGGGTGTGAGAGAAAACAGGGAGAATATTTAAGCTATTGAAATAGGCCAGACAAAAGATGATGGTGGCTTGGACTGTGGTGGCAGAGTGGAGATAGGAAGAAGAGATCAGAATTGTAATACATATAGAGTTAGACTTGATTCAGTTTGCTGATTGATTGGATGAAGGTATTAGAGAAGGAGAAGGTAAACTTCAAAGGTTTTTGGCCCAAGGAACTTAGTCAATTAGAGTATTCATTGACAAAGGTGGAAAAAATGGGGAATTTATTACAGGTAGTAGGAGAGATCAAAGATCCTACTTTGAATATGTTAGTTTTCTTTTATTCATTTATTCATTCACTATTGATGTATCTGCTATGTGTGCCAGGCACTGTTCTAGACTTTTGGAGTAGATCAGCCAGGGTCTGTGGGGGATGACACAAATCTCTTCCCTTGAGAAGTTTTCTTTCAAGTGGAAGAAGACAAACAATGGATAATAAATAATACATAAGCGCTATAAATAATGGCTCACTCCCCTTGTGAACTCTCAAGCAATCTGCTTCTATTTGGTCCCCACCTTTTCAGTTGTCTCTGATGTTTTTTAACTTTCCAACTTGCTTGCAGTCTGTTCAGCTCTGAGGCAATAATTTGGCTCTTAAAAAATAAGACTTTACTTTTTAAGAGCAGTTTTAGGTTCACAGCCAAATAGGAGGTACAGAAATTTCTCATATACTCTATTCCCATTCATGCATAGCCTTCCCCAGTATCAACATACCCCCTGCCCAGTGGTACATTTGTTAGAATTGATGAACCTACACTAACACATCATTATCACCTAAAGTCCCTAGTTAACATTCACTCTTGGTGTTGTACATTTTATGGGTCTGGAAAAAATGTATAATGTCATGTATCCATCATTATAGTATCATACAGAGATTTTCACTGCCCTAAAATTGCTGTTTTCTGCCGATTCATCCCTCCCCAACCTCCAGTCCCTGGCAACCACTGATCTTCTTACTGTCTCCATAATTTTGCCTTTTACATAATATATAATTGGAATCATGTATTTATGTAACCTTTCAGATTGGCTTTTTTCAGTGAGTAATATGGACTTAAGGTTCTTCATATCTTTTCATAGCTTGATAGGTTATTTCTTTTTACACTCTGAATAATATTCTATTGTCTGTGTGTACCACAGTTTATTTATCCATTCACCTACTGCTTCCCAGTTTTGGCAATTATGAATAAAGCTGCTGTAAACATCCTGTGTAGGTTTTTGTATTTCCAACTCATTTGGGTAAATATCAAGGAGAAAGATTGCTGGATTATGTGGTATGAGTATGTGTGCTTTTGTAAGAAACCTCTAAATTGTCTTCCAAAGTGGCTGCACCATTTTGCATCACACAGTGAATGAGTAAGTGAGAATTCCTGTTGCTCTCCATCTTGTCCAGCATTTGGCATTGTAGGGGTTCTGGATTTTGGCTATCCTAATAGATGTGTAGTTCTATCTCGTTGTTGTTTTAACTTGCCTTTCCCCAATTACATTTGATGTGGGACATTTTTTCCTATACTTATTTGCCATCCATATATCTTCTTTGGTGAGGTGTCTGTGAAGGTCTTTGGCCTGTTTTTCAATTGGGTTGTTAGTTTTATTGTTGAGTTTTAAGTGTTCTTTGTATATTTTGGATAATAGTCCTTTATCAGATGTGAATAGGCTCTTCTTTGTCACACATTTCACATCAAATGTTATCTGTAGACCTTATATACATCTGGTTTCTCCATAATGAAATGCACTTATCCAGGCTTAGTGTTGCCTAGATATTTATGGAGTGTGGTTGTTTAGTTTAGTGGCATTAGCCCCTTTCTGCTTAATGGCAAGCTGTTCCAAGTGAATTATTTATTATAGATTCATCTCTTCATGATTCCTCATGGTTCATGAGGTAGAAGAAGAATCACATTTATATATCTCTGCCCATATTTAAATCTGTCAAACTTTCTCAACTCAGTACACATTGCAGTATTTTCCAGTGTATTTTATGTTACTCTTAAGTTTGAGAGACAATCCATGAAATAAGTGTTCTCTGATCAAATAAGTGTAAGAAACACCACATTCTATATCCCCCACTTGGAAATGATCATTTTTAGGCTCTGAGAAATCTCACAGTAAGGAACCTGTTTAACTCTCTTGACCAGCATGTCCAAGACTTATTTTACCATAAAATAGAAACCTAATAATAACACTCTGCAGAACTATTGTTCCAGGGATTGCACTTTGGGAAAATATTGGTTAGGCTGACATCATCTTGGCAAGAAATCTAGACAAATGAATGCTATTATTGAAGCTGGCTTTGTTTGTGTAACCTTGGGCAAAGAAGTTAACCTGTCTGTTCCCTAGATGTCTCATTTGTAAAATGATGATATCAGGTTCTCCTAAGGTTACTATAAGCTTCACTCAGTATCCCTAAATGTATGAAACATGGGTGAAAACGCTTTCTGAAAGTTTACATAATATTGCTTTGTTTTGTTTTGTTTTGTTTTTATGAGACAGTTTCATTTTGTCACCCAGGCTGGAGTGCAGTGGCACAATCTGCAATCTCTGCCTCCTGAGTTTAAGTGATTCTCCTGCCTCAGCCTCCTGAGCAGTTGGGATTACAGACACCTGCCACCACACCTGGCTAATTTTTGTAGAGATAGGATTTCACCATGTTGACCAGGCTTGTCTTGAACTCCTGACCTCAGGTGATCCACCAGCCTCAGCCTCCCAAAGGGCTGGGATTACAGGCTTGAGCCACCACATCCGACCTAAATAATATAGTTTTAAATCTAACTTTGACTGAAGAGACATAAAAAGTTAGTAAATGTTTGACTGAAGATACATAAAAACATTTACTTCTTATCTCATGCATATTTCTGAAATAATATTTATTCTTAACACAGTTATTTTATTGCCACATTCAGCTGCCCTCACCAACAGCCTAATCTGTACTTGTTATCCTCAGCTAAACATAAAGCATCTCCTCAGTCTCACCTGCTCTATTCTCTCTTCTCTTTACTCTTTTGGTCACCTGTTGAGAAAGTGTCTCTCCTTTAGAGTATAGCTCTGTGAGGACACAGACTGTATCATCAGTGCTTGGCATATAGCAGGAGTTCAATTGACATTGAGCTGAATCTCAGATTGTTCCATTTCTAAGAATTATGTCATCCTGTTTTCAATTTTTGTACCCACAATATTGGTGCCGGGATCCTCTTTCTTTTATCCTGAGTGTGTTTATCATCAGGGTTTCCTCAACATAATCCTTCACTGACTTTTCTTTGGTTCTTTTCCTGAAAGTAAACTGTCCTGTGGTTCAGGGCACAGCTGGCCCTCCCACCAAGATTTGGGCTGTCTCTTGCCTCTCCTTTCTTCCCTGTCAGCCTTCTCTTACCCTTAGTGAAGTCAAACACTAATCAGTAGAAGCAGGTAAAACTCCAAGACTCCCCTCTTTCTTCTTCCTTTTGAATGAATTGCTCCTCACTTTGAACCTCTTCATTTTTTCCTCATCTCATTTACTCTGTACATATTTGTCACCACATTCCTGTTGGAAGACACTCTGAGGAGACAGGGCCATGGCCGAGTCACTCCTCCTGTGAGAATGCACTGACTCCTCTGTGAGAATGCACTGACTCCTCGGCTGCCTCGCCTCTAAGACCACTCTCCCTCTCCATCCACTTTTTTTCTTTATTCCTCCATCTAATTGTTCCAGGTTCCTTGCTAGGTGTTCTATGAGGCCATTTTCTCATACAAGCAGAAAACTTTAGGAGTGGAGATAAACATTCAAACAGTATAAAGGAGAACAAACAGAATGTAGCACAGTCGATGTGCTCACTCAACTTATATTTCTGCTCACAAGAATATATTATAATCTCTATTTTGTAGATGAGGAAATGAGGCACAAAAAGATTAAGTAACTTGCCCAAGCTGCAAAGTAGCGAATCTGGGCTTTGAAACCTGGTCTCTCTGGCTCCAGAAACCCTTCTTTTAACCACTGTACTATCCTATTACCATATGCAATAGAAAGTAATTCTTGTCTAATGCCAACCAGGTGAGGACCTAGTTGATGCTGGCTGACATAAGTTAGATACTATGATTAAGTGAAACACAGAGAACTAAGATAATAAAGGTTTGCTGGACCAGGAGTTGAAAGTTAGCTGAATATTAATACAATGATTTCTGCTATAAATGAGAACGTTAATCAAAGGGAGGCACAAGGGTTGTGATATACCCTGAGGGTAGGGAGAGTAGGCGGCAGCTCTGGTCCTGATGAAAAGAGGATAGTTGGAGAGGTAGTATAGGAAGAGGCTTACAAACTTTGGGCACACAGGTTGGAAACCAGGTTCTGCCAGTTTTAGCTGACTTTGGTCAAGATACTTCTCTGAACCTCAGTTTCCTCATCTTAAAATGAGTATAGCAGTAGTATTTACATCCTAGAGTTATTGTGGAGATTAAATGAATGCCTGGCCTAAGGTAAGTGATGCCAATTGTTAGCTACAGTATCATGTTGTTGTTCTTCAGTAGGAGCAAAGGAGTAAGGGAGTGGATTGCCTGGGTATAGAGACTTTTAAAAACTCTTCAGCTGGTTTTAATGTAAGTCTTGATACCTGGGGAATCCACATACCATTTAAATCAGAATTTCTGGGTTGAGGCCCAAGCGATTCTCCTGCCTCAGCCTCCCAAGTAGCTGAGACTACAGGCGTGTGCCACTACGCTGGCTAATTTTTTGTATTTTTAGTAGAGATGGGATTTCACCATGTTAGCCAGGATGGTCTCCATCTCCTGACCTCATGATCTGAGTGTCTCGGCCTCCCAGAGTGCTGGGATTACAGGGGTGAGCCACTGTGCCCAGTCCCATCAGTGTTTTTACAAAGCTTCCTGATAATTCCAATATGTAGCCACGGTTATACATTTTATAAGCTTTAAACTGTGTGACATATTTTTAACTTGGGCAATGACAAGTAAAAAGTTTTTAACATTAGACTTTTCCATAGTAGGTGCACTTTGTGTTGAATAACTTTGATTTGTAAAATCTTACTAGATTGATGAAAAGCAGGTAATTTCATTTATCATCAGCAGCACATGACCTCTAGTCAAAGACTCAAAGGCACCACAGAATAATTTGCATTTTTAGAATAAAAGAAGTTATGTTTCTTTGTCGTGTTCTCTCTGCCAAAGCCTTTACTATCATAAAACCCAGAAAAGCATTGACATTATAGGTCTTGCAAAACGACCAACAGACCAGATATTAAAATTGCACAAAATGGAAAATTCACAAATGAATAGTTTAGAATAAACATGTATGTAGAAACCACATTTGTAGTTAAGAAATTGTGGAATATTTACTTTTTCTAGCGTTGCACTTCGATGATCCTAAGGTTTGCCAGCCAGTTACTGCTTTAAATTGGATAAAACGGCACCTCTTCAACCGCACACTTTGAGAGGTATAATGAGACATCATACAAATCCTCTCAAAAGAAGACTCAGGCCGTACCTGAAAGGGGATCAGTTCAGACAAACTTGAGGAGCCGGTTGACCCAGCATCAAGGAAAACGGAAAGAGAACTTCAGTCATTTGCTTATTTAACTATTTTTAAAGACATAATTAGTTCTATTGAATTATTGCAGTGGAGGAAGGATAGAAATATGAGAACTAGTGCAAAGTAAGAAGGGGAAATAAAGGCAATGGTAACTCAACTTGAAATTCTCAAGAGCTAAATAACATTGGAAATGAGGATTGCATTGGTTTAATGTCTTGTTTCCTTTTGTTTGTTGCTTGTGCTAAGCAGGAGGTTCCTGGGCCTGTGATGGAAGAGGTGTTGTTAGGTTCAAAGTACCTGCCTTTCACTAGATCTGGGTGCTGCTTAGAGTCAGCTAAGGGCAGATTGAGACAGAAGGGCAATATCACTGGCCTCTGTATTTGTGCTCAGTCGATGATGGGTTCACCTAATAACCCCACGTTCCCACTCTGCCTATGGTAGAATGGATTTAGTCCCTCTTTTTAGAGTGCATAAAGCTGCTTTGAGAGAGAACAGCAGGGAGGGGTCCAACTGCAGACAGTATGTTGAGACTTGTTATTTTCTTCTTTTAAATAAACATGTGGAAGCAAAAATGCATTTTTCAAGTCATTATTGAATATATGCAAAACTTCCAAATTCCTAAGAACCGGTGAAAAGGAAATGTCTGATTACTTTATTCTCTTCCTTCCCACAAGGAAATTGATTCCTCTCTTTTTCTGGACCTTTTGTCCTTGTCCTCCTTCCCACAAGGAATAAACAAACATAAGAGAATCCTGAATCTTGGGACCATCTTCAAGATAAAATGCATTTTTCTTTTTCTGGACTTCTCTCTAAACTGTGAAGCAGGTAACAACGAATTTGGGGAAAGACATCTCTCTGATCCCTAATGGCTGGCCACTTAGGCTTAATTAACTAATCATCATTTAGAGTATACTTGAGATAAATCAGTTACTAGAAAGTGAAGTGTGATCTTTGTAGATAACTCATCATATAGGTTACTAATCTCTAGGGTTACTAATATTACATATGGCTCATTTATCATTATGTGTTTATGAAAAAACATATTCTTTTCTTTACCAACACAATGCAAAAGCTCTCATCTTTTCCCAGTAAATGGAATGTTTTCCTCGCAGACTTATTTTGTTGTTGTTGTTGCATTTCTCACTGAATGTAGTCATTTTCTTGGTTTATGGAAAACTTAGGTGAAGGATTGTCAAGCGGCCACATTTGGGGGATTGATGAGGTGTTCCTTTCCCTCCTTATAAATTTACTCTGAAGTATACAAGTTTTCTGGGGGATTCTTTCTCTATGCAGAGAGCTGTATTAGTCCCACACTAGTTAACATTTATGATGAAAATGATAAGATGTATTGTCTGGAAATGGAAATATCAATCTCTCGTACTCAATTTGTCCCTTGTGTTTTGGTACAACCTCAATCAAAATGGAGTTAATCAGGAGTGACCTCACAGGGTCACTAACTCTAAAATTAATTCTGGTTTTAATGATATATGTCTCTAATTTATACCTAAAAAGTGTGGACCACCTGTGTTGTTGACTGGTTGTGATCATCTTAAGGCCCTAAGGGATTTGTATCAAGAGAAAACCCAGACGTGCAGGATACATGTTTCTTTAAAGCGATGCTGTAAAAATTATTTTCTCAATTAAATCTAAGTAATTCACTTTTTATTTTTAAAGTTATAAAACCTGTGGCTTTGAGATGACTGAATATATGTTTGCGATTTGTTTTCACTAGCCTCTCTCCTTATTGCCCTTCTCCAATGACACCATTCATGTAGCATAACCACAAGTCTTAAAGCACATTTCATAGACAGAGCCACACATGACCCTGGGTTGTAGCTTGTAGTGATATGATTTTATAGAAAATAGCAGTATTAATTAGATATGTTCTGGTGAACTGGAAGTAAATGTTTATGATTATTGTCCAAAGCCAAACAAAAATGTAAAAGCAATAATAAATATGTTAGCTCTCATTCCAGTATACCAGCCTAGGCAAATTTTTGGCTGGAAAAGCAGAAGTGAGTAATTAGATAATTGCTGCCTTGATTGAGCTTAATAGGAAACATTTCAATTAAGCTAAAACCACACAGAAAGGAAGTGGGTTTTTTACAAAGGGAAACATTCCTTGTCATGCAACTGTCAGCTTGTGCCCACACTAAGAAATGGGATTAAGTGGATCTGGGCAAAGGAAACAAAAAGAAATGATTGCAGTAATTAGACCTATACTTAAACATTGTGTCTTCTGATAGAATTTCTTGATGATTCTAGCATCGATAACACAGCCCCTATAAATGTCTTGCCTGTAACAAATTACTGCCTTAAATCTAAAGCAAAACAAGTTCCTGGAAAAAAAAAAAGTTATGATTTTCTCATACTGCAAAAACTAACATTCTAGAATTGCAGTCCTCTTCTCCAAGCCACCTGCATGCTAACAAATAATCAGAAAAGCCATTTGGGGCTAGTTTGCATGGTTAATAGTTTCTCCTTAGCATACCTAGAGTATATGTTTCCAGTTGCTGACTCAGGGCTTGAGCCAGATGTAAAAAGGCACCGTTCTCAGAATTACTGTCCAAGAAACAGTGCTATTCTTTTTTTAAATTTTTTATTTTATTATTTATTTTTTATGTAGATGGGGTCTTGCTCTGTCTCCCAGGCGGGAGTGCAGTGGCACTATCATAGCTCACCACAGCTGTGACCCCCTTGGCTCAAACAGTCCTCCTGTCTCAGCCTCTGGAGTAGCTGAGACTACAGGCGCATTTCACCACCAGTACTACTCTTAATATCCTGAGGATTGGGTAGTTGTATGACTTCTTCAGTCTGTCCACATAGGATTTTTATCCATTCGGAGGGTACATGGCTCCATCCACAGATAGTTTCTCAGGGATGACCTAATTACTGATGGCATTTAATGGCCTGCAACAAGTTGCAAAGTGCTCGGCCTGAAGCCTCATACATGTAGGCACTAAATAAATTATTTACGTTACTGTGAAATTATGTGCTAAACAATAAATGTTGAAACCACTGATAGAACCTCAAACTACTGTAACTCCTTTGTAGAAATGTGATTATGTCACCCAATCTCATAAGGATCTTGTCAAAACAAACAGAGGTGCCATTTAAGGTACCCTGAGTACAAGGCACTGATCTTACTGAAACAGTCCAAGAAGAACTTGATTCTTTCTACCCTGAGTGGGTATCCTTCTACCTCAGCATATCTTCCCTGCAGGGGAAGCAGCATAAACAGCCCAGGTTAGGAGATGACAGTGTTGAAGAGACTGTTAATTTCCCTGTATTATATATTGGTTATGAGCATGGACTTTGAAAATAGGTAGGCCCAGTTTTTTTTTTTTTTTTGAGACGGAGTCTCGCTCTATCGCCAGGCTAGAGTACAGTGACACTATCCCATAGGCCCAGTTTTTAATGTGGGCTCTGCTACTTGCTGTATGGTCTTAGACAAGTTATTTAACTTTTCAAGCCTCAGTTTCTTCATCTATAAAATTGGAATAATAATATTACCTCCCTTCTCAGGTTCTTGTGAGTGCTTATAAGGCTTTAATACAATTACACAGTCAAAAATTCTTGACTCCTATTATTACTAGAGGATGGTGGTTCTCTTAATAGATCACAGGGCTTCAGCAATGCTGTATGAAGTCCATGTTACCCAAGGTTTGCATCCATATACCCTTCTCCAGCCAACAGCAGGTCCATAAGTGTTGAATGCCATGTACCTGGGCTGCTGTTTCTCTGCTTCACCATGGCAGAATGTAAAGATGATGTGAAGCTTGAAGAATCACAACCAACACAGGCTGAGACCTTGCATCAGGTGGTCACCATTAACAGTCCTCCCATTCTGTTGAGTATTATTCAGCAACCTGACAGATGGGCAGTCCACCACTGCGGTCAACAGCTTTGAACAGAAGGCAGCACTCCTTGCTCATACACAGGTGAAACAGGTGTCTGATGTTCTTTCGGTGCTAATGACTGAAAATGCTCCATTGGACTATTTACATTATTAGGACTTTAGCATAAAACAGGATTCAGAAGTATTTAACTTTTTGCATGACATCATTGGAAGGGAAAACTATACGCTGTTTAATAGGATGATTTGCATTGATTTGCTTTCCAGTACATGAATGTAGGAACTCCAAGTTGACTGATGATAAAATTAAAGAGCTTGGGGACATGACTGATTCTTTTTCTTTGTTTGTTTGAAGCAGCATCTCACTTGTTGCCCAGGCTGGAGTTAAGGCTGGAGTGCAATGGTGCAAACATAGCTTACTGCAACATCGACCTCCTGGGCTCAAGTGATCTTCCCACCTCAGCCTCTTAAGTAGCTGTAACTATAGGTGCACACCACCACCACACCCAGCTAATTTTGTTATTTTTTTGTGGACATGAAGTCTCACTATGTTGCCCAGGCTGGTCCCAAAGTCCTGGACTCAAGCTGTTCTCCCACTTTGACCTCCAAAAATGCTGGGATGAAAGGTGTGAGCCACCGCCCCTGGCCTGATTTCATATTCTTAAAATTAGATTAATACTTTGTACTTTGGAAAGTAACTATGACAGTGAAGATTTTTTTTAGGGGATAAATTTATAAGCATTTTTTCCCACATACATAATTATTTCTTTTTTATCTCTCCTCAAAACTAGTCATGGTAGGTTAAACTATAAATAATTTCAGAGTTTCATTTAGTATATAAAACTTTAGTTTTTCCTTCTTTTGGGAAGTAGTGTAATCAATGAATATCTGCAAGAAGACCCATAGACCAGTTCCATGGAGAAAACTGGGGAACAGTGCTGCTGGGGCTGGGAGGGCTTACATAGCTTGACAGGGCTTTGCTTGTGGGAATTGCTGATAGAGATTTTCACATCCGCTGTCTCCATTTGTGCTCAGACTGTTTATGATCAGTTTTTCTTTCCAGTCTGGAATCTCAGGTGGCAGATTGTACTTTTGTGGCAAGATTTAGGTGGTGTGTGTGCCCTAAAAAATAAAAAATGCTTGTGTTTTTTCATTCTACTCTTTCTTATGAGGTTGTGCGTTCAATACGGCATCCTTTCTCTAGAAACCCCTTGTACTTGGAATTCTACTTTATGACAGCAGCTTGACTTGCTGCCAAAGAAGCTGGAAATGAAGGAGGTTTAAGATAAATATCAATGGTGATTTTTTTTTCTTGGTCACTCTCTCTTGCTCTCTTTTTTTAAAAAAGGAAAGTCATATGCTCATATCCTAACTTGTCCCAGTAGAGAGTCAATTACAACCAGTTGGCCATAAATCCAATCCAAGAAAAATACTGAGGGAAGGAACTGTAGCAGTAGATACTGAGGGTCTCTAGAATCACTATAAATGTTAAGAACGTGTCAGCTGTGAACCCAGGGCCTTTAAGCGATATTTTAGGACTCAGTGTTTCCCAACATGGCCCCAAATGAGTAAAAACTAGCCAGGCATTTTTGCATGGATAGGCATTTTTTTCTGGAAATCTCTAAAAGTTAAAATAGTGTTATAGTTAAGACTTCATAAATAATATGATTAAAAATTCATTAACAGGCTGTTCATAGTTAAAATTAAACAGCAAAAAAATGATTTAGTTAAGTCCTTTCCTCACCCAAGGTCTTTAACATCATCATACCTCCACTATTATCTACCTAAGCAATCTTCAACCTCTGTCACCTCTCTCCCAATATTTAAAGAAGAAACAGTATATATTAAGGTGAATGAGGTCATCTTCCCAAAGTTCATGGCAATATAACAATTACACTTTAGAAATTAAAAAGAGTTTTAGTGGGGGCTGCCAATGAAGGGCCTTTTTCACATCATCTATACCTGGGATCATTACACACTCAAGTAGTTCTGAAAACCAGAAAAGAGGACTGAATGTACCATAGGAGAGGAAACAGACTGTATTGCAGCCAGGGGCACTCACTTCCTGGGGGAGAGCAAGTGGCAAAGCAAGTATTTTTTGGCCCTTTATCCAGGTGAGGACTGCGATCTGATTTTCTTCATCTTGCATATACATACAACATGAAATATGATAACTTTAAGAAGAAAGGGGTAAAGTCTATTTGCTAAGTGGCAGTAATTGCTTTCAAAAAATTAATTTTAACTTTCTATGAAATTTGTCTTTTCATTTCTAAACCTCTTAAAGATATTCTGTCAATTTGCTATAATTCTAGATTTTCATCCCATCATTACCAAACTATGTGATGTTTGGCAGGCAACTGACAGTCTTCAGGCTTGAGTTGCTAATCCGTAAGTCAAGGGCATTTAATTAAAGGTTTGAATGACCATTCCCAGCTCTCACATTCCAGAACCTATGAACCACACTATCCATTAAACCTAAACTGTGGCCATGAATCAGAATCAGCTA